>JAPXFQ010000063.1:0-279352 GCA_028564705.1 Apricaphanius iberus
GTTCTTCTTCAGGGTACGTAGCTCTGAATTAAACCAGGGAGCTAATCTTCTAAGGCTGGCCACCTTCTTTTTCAGTGGGGCAACTTTGTCTATTGCCAGACGCAGGGAGGAATTAACGCTATGAACTAAAACGTCAAGTTGTGAGGGGTCACGAGTTAAATCACTGTTTTCTATTGTACTTTTATGTACTGAGGAAATTAAAGTTGGAAGAGCTTCTTTAAAACTTGCTACAGCATTGTCTGATAACGTTCTGGTATAATGAAGTTTTCTTTCAGGTTTGATATGATCTGTTAGAGTAAGTTTAAAAGTGATGAGAAAATGATCAGACAGGATAGGGTTATGTGGAAAGACTGTTATTTCTTCACAGTCAATGCCATAAGTCAGCACAAGATCTAAAGTGTGGTGACCGCGATGGGTTGGTCCCTGCACATTTTGAGTAAAGCCTATTGAGTCTAAGATAATGTTAAAAGCTGTATTTAGACTATCACTTTCACTATCAACATGAATATTGAAGTCTCCGACTATAATGACTTTATCAGTGTTTAAAACTAAGTCAGATAGAAAATCTGCTATCTGATCTAAAAATTGAGAATAAGGGCCTGGTGGACGATATAAGACCACGAATAAAAGTGGCTTTACTGCTTTGTTATGTGTATGAGGAAGGCTAAAGATTAAATGCTCAAAGGAACTGTAACTATTATTTTTTTGGAGATTAATTAGTAAATCTGAATGAAAGATGGTGGCTACTCCACCACCTCCTCGACCAGTACTTCGAGGGACACTAAAGTTTAAGTAGCTAGGGGGAGTTGACTCATTTATTGTGACATGGTCCTCTTCCTGCAACCATGTCTCTGCAAGACAAAACAAATCAATATTATTTTCACAAATTAAGTCATTTACTAAGAGTGTTTTTGAGGGGAGAGATCTTATGTTCAGTAAACCACATTTAATTGATTTATTTTTCTGTTCAGTCAGAGTTGTATTTATCTTTATGAGATTTTTATACTTTGCTCTAGTAGCATTAACTTTTAATTCATTAGTTTTGGGCGCACTGAGATCTAACAGAACCAGAATGGTCACCAGTCCATTGTCTGAGGCTATGAGAATATCATTAGTAACCTTCACCAGAGCTGTTTCAGTGCTATGATGAGCTCTAAAGCCTGACTGAAACTTCTCAAACAGCTCATTGTTGTTTAAATGCTCACATAGCTGGTGTGCAACTATTTTCTCAAGAATTTTAGATAAGAAGTGAAGATTAGATATCGGTCTATAGTTAATTAAGTCGTTTTGATCAAGAGATGGTTTCTTAAGTAGAGGTTTAATTACAGCTATCTTAAACTCCTGTGGTACATATCCATTTACTAAGGATAGATTCATTATATCTAAAATTGGAGCAGCGATCAGAGGGAAAACTTCTTTTAAGAGTTTAGTTGGGATTGGGTCTAAAACGCAAGTTGAAGGTTTAGATGAAGCTAATAATTTTAGTACATCAGACGGTTCGGCTGCATTAAAGCAGTTTAAGCGTATATTAGGTTCAACCATTTTTGATGTTGTCTCATTAACTAGGGAGGAAGCAAGCATATTGGGAAGGTTCCCAATTATTTTATTTTTTATAGAGTCTATTTTATTTATAAAGAATTGCATGAAGTCATCACTACTAAGAGCTTGGGGAATGGTTGGCTCGATAGAGCTATGATCCTGTGTGAGTTTAGCAACTGTATTAAAAAGAAACATAGGATTATTTTTATTCTTCTCGATTAAAGATGAATAATATACTGTTCTAGCTGAGTGAAGGCTCTTTTTATATAGCAATATACTATTTTTCCACACTAAATAGGAATCCTGTAAATGCGTGGAGCGCCATTTTCTCTCTAGTTTTCTAACGTTGTTCTTCAGGGTATGTAGCTCTATATTAAACCAGGGAGCTAATCTTCTAAGGCTGGCCACCTTCTTTTTCAGTGGGGCAACTTTGTCTATTGCCAGACGCAGGGAGGAATTAACGCTATGAACTAGAACGTCAAGTTGTGAGGGGTTACGAGTTAAATCACTGTTTTCTATTGTACTTTTATGTACTGAGGAAATTAAAGTTGGAAGAGCTTCTTTAAAACTTGCTACAGCATTGTCTGATAACATTCTGGTATAATGAAGTTTTCTTTCAGGTTTGATATGATCTGTTAGAGTAAGTTTAAAAGTGATGAGGAAATGATCAGACAGGATAGGGTTATGTGGAAAGACTGTTATTTCTTCACAGTCAATGCCATAAGTCAGCACAAGATCTAAGGTGTGGTGACCGTGATGGGTTGGTCCCTGCACATTTTGAGTAAAGCCTATTGAGTCTAAGATAGTGTTAAAAGCTGTATTTAGACTATCACTTTCATTATCAACATGAATATTGAAGTCTCCGACTATAATGACTTTATCAGTGTTTAAAACTAAGTCAGATAGAAAATCTGCTCTCTGATCTAAAAATTGAGAATAAGGGCCTGGTGGACGATATAAGACCACAAATAAAAGTGGCTTTACTGCTTTGTTATGTGTATGAGGAAGGCTAAAGATTAAATGCTCAAAGGAACTGTAATTATTATTTTTTTGGAGATTAATTAGTAAATATGAATGAAAGATGGTGGCTACACCACCTCCTCGACCAGTACTTCGAGGGACACTAAAGTTTAAGTAGGTAGGGGGAGTTGACTCATTTATTATGACATGGTCCTCTTCCTGCAACCATGTCTCTGCAAGACAAAACAAATCAATATTATTTTCACAAATTAAGTCATTTACTAAGAGTGTTTTTGAGGGGAGGGATCTTATGTTCAGTAAACCACATTTAATTGATTTATTTTTCTGTTCAGTCAGAGTTGTATTTATCTTTATGAGATTTTTATACTTTGCTCTACTAGCATTAACTTTTAATTCATTAGTTTTGGGCAGTGGACGGGAAACTGTCTCTATAGGGTAGTGGGTGGGTGGCAGTCCCTGATCCCTGAGATGGACTCTGGGTTGTCACGGCAATGGGGAACTAGAGATAACCCTATCAATATTCCTGGAAAGAAGCGAAGCTCCGTCCGCGGTGGGATGGATTCCGTCTCTACGTAACAGTCCAGGTTTTCCCCAGAAGGCCCCCTGGTTATCAATGTAGCCCACATCGTTTTCTGGACACCACCTTGACAACCAAAGGTGAAACGACAGCACACGGCTGTACATGTCATTGCTAGTACGATCGGTCAGGGGACCAGAAAAAATTACAGAGTCAGACATCTTTTTGGCAGCCCTACACACCGAAGCTATGCTAATTTTAGTGACCTCCGATTGCCGTCGCCGGATGTCATTGCCACCAGCATGGATAACGATCCTGCTGTACCGCCGTTTGTCCTTGGCCAAAAGCTTCAGATGGGACCTAATGTCCGCAGCTCTGGCCCCTGGAAGGCATTTGACTGTGGTCTTTTGTGTCTCTGGAGCCACGTTCCTAACTATGGAGCTGCCAATTAAAAGAATCGGCCTCTCCTTCTCGGGCGGTGCGTCGCTGAGCGGGGCGAACCTATTGTTCAGAGAAAGGGGCTGGAGGTTGGCCGCGGGCTGGGGTCTGGCGCTGGGCTTCCTACGAACCGTCACCCAGCTCGCCTCAGATCCCGGCTGCACGGGAGCTGTTGGAGGACGGTTTAGGGGTCCTGCCCTAATTGACTCCGCGCTAGCTAATGCTGGGCCTGGCTGTTCTACAGCGCGGAGCCGGGCCTCTAGCTCAGAAACCCTCGCCTCCAAGGCTACAAAAATGCTGCACTTAATACACCTACCAACTTCACTAAATGAGGCGGAGGAGTAACTAAACATCTGACAGAGAGAGCAGGAGAGAGTAGGAGGTTCAGAGAGAGACGGAGGAACAGGAGACAAAGCTGCCGAAGCCATGCTAGCCATGAAGCTAAGCTAACCTAGCGGTACCTTACCGAACCCAGAAAACCAGTGTAACGCTTAAGAGTCCCAGAACGCAAAGAACATCAACAGAAAATAAATGTTTTAATGTGTTTGTGTGTTAAAGCAACTCAGAAAAACTTCTGAACAGAGAAAATTAGATTAATTCAAGAGAGAGAGAGAAACCCTGACTTGCTACAACCGAGTGAGTCAACAAACAGGAAATGACGCGATACGTCTTACCAACGCAGTCTCCACCTCCACGTTGTCCTTAGTCCACTTTCCATTGCTCTAAGTGTTCATCAGTCATATATGATGAATATCATATAACACAAAACGCAACATTTTATCATATATGTGCCTATCACAGATGTTGAGGTGTAAAATAGCATGATACAGATATTTTAAATCAACAAGAAAAAAAATATGTATTCTTATTTATTGTTACAGTTAGAAAAAAAAAGGTTGTTTTTCTATTATAGTGTATGCATATATGTGTGAATGCCAATCAGTAAGTCTGTTATAATTAGGCATAGGCCTGTCGCTACAGTAAACAAAAGCATAAGAATTATGGTTCTGATTATAAACTACGGTGAAAAAGGCAATCACATGTTGTCGGATATAGTAAAATGTTGAAGGAGGATCTTAAAATGTAGGTGGTCTAAGACTATGATAAATTATTGTTTTGACACTATTTATATTTAAGTGAATTCTATTTAAATTAAAGTCTACTGAAGTAAAGCTTACTTACACATTGATAGCCTGCTGCCCCCAACTGGATCATGCAGCTCTGCCAATGGATAGCCTCATATACAGATACAAAGCTCAGCAAATTTCTCAGAGAAGCACAAATACTGCTTCACTGTGAAAGAGAGCCGATTTACATGCAGGGATGCTTTGACCTCAAGAGCAGAGCAGGGCTTTGAGCAAAAGTTCTATAACTGAGTTTAAAAACAATAAGGACTCCAACAAAATTTGCAAAAAAGACACAAGTGATCAAAGGGCAGATATCACATTTTAAAGACAAAAAAACCTAGAAATATTGAATGTTTAAATAAATAAATTCCCATCTACCTATTCATTGGTTTTCAAAGCATGTAAGTAGTTTTTATACAACCGCATTTTCCTGGCAAAAAAGAAAAATCCTTTACTGGATATGAAGACAGTTATTGGCGACAGAGAAAAATATTTAAGTGGGAATCCCTGCTACAAATCTCTTCTCACTCTTTAAAAGCAACCGCTTAGTTGGAGAAGGGTTTTATTCAAAGATCATGAATTTATTGCAATGTTAAATTAGGAAACGTAAAAGTTCATTGTTGACAGAAGAGGTGACAACAAAGTTTATGTCATGACTTTGAATTGCTTAGGGATGGAATCAACAACCAAACCACAAGTAAACTTTGGATGCTGTTTATGAGGAAGAAAGTTAGAAATGTATTTTCTTTTGTCAAAAATCAACTTTCTCAGTGTAATCTTTATTTCACTGTCTCAGACAAATGAAGGAGAGATTAGATTGCATTTCCCTCTGAGTGTTTTACCTATACTCCCAACTACCTTGTGCATTAGCTTAAAGTAACTTTTTAGACCCAAAACAACATTGTGTTTTGGAAAAAGGAACGGCAGACTGAGTACGTTTAGAGTGGCAGATGCTGTTTCTTTGAATAATGTTTTGACAGTTATGCCACTGAAGTATGAATACGCCCTTGAGAATGCAACACAGCCTAGGTAGAAACACATGGGACTTGTGCAATCACTGCAGGTCTTGCTAAAATTAAGTGATGCAGTTGTTGGGAGATATCAGAGGACATTTCTTCATATGCATCAACGGTGCTGGTCAGAGGATGAGCAAAAATTGCAGCTATTGTTATGAATAAGCAAGCAGATTCAGTTTAGCACAAAGCACTTTTAATCCCTGCGTAGGTAACTAGTGTGTTAGAGCTCCACATTGTTGCATTCCTTACTTATTTCTTGCTGATTAAAGACCAGTTCAATTTATGAATGGAAATTTGAGCAAGATTCATCGCTACAACTCTGTATATGTTGATTGGACATTATGTTATGAATGGATTCCATTGTGCTTTAGCAGCCTTTGGTTGTGTTCTTGCCAGATTTATGTTTGCTTTTCTTTCCCCCTTGCTCTATTTTTGATGTATTTCTTAATTTTAGACATGGAGATTAATATGACTGTTATGCACAACAAGTCTGAATATAGTTCAAACTAACAGGTTGTAAAAATGGTTATATGTGCCCTTTAAATATGATAATATGCCTTTTCTTTAACAAGCAATACTGTTGTTACAAACATTTAAAAAAATGATTTGCTTTAAAACAGCTGAGTTTAATGTACATATAGTTTTATTCACTACTATGAACCGCTTCTATTTTATTGAATATTTTGAACTTTACGATAATTTATCACTTGAGTTGCTTGATTACCAAGCTGTTACTAGCGTATTTCCATTAAATTCAGTGACTGGTTAGTAAAAAATATATATATATTATTATTATTATTATATACAAACTCTAATTTTACTGTTTTTGGGAAGAAGAAAAAACTAAACAAAAACAAGAAAAACGTTTCATGACAAAAAAGTGAAGTCATCTATTTAAATCTGCTATGACATGATGGAAATTAGCTTTTAATACCTTTCTTTTGGTTTCCTATTTGTTTTTATAAATTATGAAACTTTCATTTAAGAGTGCAGATTTGTAGTGCAAAGTTCACAGAAATGAACACAAAACGATCCATAAAGCCACTCAGAGGGGGAATAAACCAATCCTAAAGAAAATCCAGTTTTCTTAAAAAAGGAAAGCAAAAATTTTGAAAAGTATAAGGAAAGCATGCTAAGATAAACTTTGGAAAAAACATATATATGTTGGCCATTATCCAGTAGTTTTTTGAATGCTGTCTATATATATTCAGCAACAAAGAAAGAAGAGAAGACAAGCGTTCTTCAAAGGAACTTTTAAAGGAGTATAATAGAGAAAACTATTTAAGAGAATAAGCAAAACTCATATTGTGTCAAGGGTTTGTGGATGTGTGAGAGTCGTTGTGGAATGTTGAAGGTGGATTCTGTCATTCTTAAACGAAGGAAATGAAACACTATAACACCCAAAAAATAAATAAAAAAATGCAAGTTTCATTTCTAACTAATATGTCTTATTGAAACACAGTTTAAAAAATATAAACATATCTTTAGTTACTATAATTAAGAGTAATATTTAATTTATTAAATTTAAAATATAATTAATCAAACTGATTTGTGTTATGTTTAATAAACTGTTGCCTTTGGTAATGAATCAACCTTTAGGAAAATCAAATTAATTACCCTTCTCTATTGTAGTGTGCAAATTTGAAAATAATTTAATTAGACCTTGGGACTTGTTGGGTGAGTTTACTTGTTAGTGAGGAGCAATTAAAAACAAAAAAACACTGTATTCATATACTATATTTATATAATCCTGAAATAAAATTGGACTCATTGTCCTTTTTGTATAGTGAATAATGCATTGTTACTGCATGACAAAGATGCGTTGCTCCCCTATACAAATAAAGTGTTTTTGCAGTACACACCACCTAATTACATCCAACAAATGACTTCTAGATAAACAGATGCAATTGTGTACACACAAAGCCTTTTTTTAATTCTTCTTTTAAACAAATTTCGTCCTCAGCTGGTTAAAAATAAATAATAAAAAAAAATCCCATCCACACGTAACCAGATAAGTGCATTTTTAAACACATTTAAAGACATGGCAAACCTATAGGGGTCAGTAGTTCCCCCCGATATCCTATCCACCCAGAGTAACTTTTGGACTTACTAAGTTCTATATTCAGCCGTGATAGAGCTTGTGAAAACAAGTGAGCAAAAAGGGCTTTGTCAACATCTAATGCCAACACAGCTCTAAGGCCTTAAATGCTGTTTCTGAGTGTAAACACAGGTAATGTTAGAGCATTTTTTACTCACGGTCAATGACGTTGTGCAGATCTTCCTGCCAGAGATTTTAAAAATAATCGTTTTTGGCGCGTTCATGTGTATGACAGGCCAAACCATAGAAAAATATCTCTTATGTTATACCCAGGAGCTACAGGATCCTAGGAGGCAAGGAACTGAGTCCAGATGGAGAACCTTGCACAGGCTGACCAGAATGAAAGCTGGAGACTGAGGAGATCCAGATCCGGTAAATCCAGAAGTCGAGGAGCAAGGATTTTCGTCGCGATTACTGCGAGAACAGACTGGCGTCAGCTTGCAGCCATCGTTCCCCTTATAAAGCTGGTGGTGATGAGCTCCGATGAGCTGCACCAGCCGCTCCCAGCCTGCCACAACCCCTGCGGGGAAAGTGGGGGAGAGAAACACAGAACCAGAAACAGCCACAGAATCTTAACACTTTTATGAAAAACCATCCATCTCATTACCACAATTTTGTGCTTCTCATGTTTCGTCTTCATTCTGCTGCTCTGTGATATTTGACTCGATTTCTGCTCTTAATGATGGCGATCATCTGTGATAAAAGTCAACAGGAACACCAAAGGCACTGCAAGATACTTAACAAATGCATTTTACAGTTTGAAACCTGGGATCTTCTTTGCACAGCCATAATACCATGAGGCTGCACAGCTGCATCCACACGTGTGTTTTCTGGAATATGATAATGTAATTTTCACTATAAAAATGATGTAGATCCTAGGACCTTATCTAAATTGCATAGCAGCGACTCGTACAATGATTATGATGAATATGTAGAATGTGTATGTATTGTATGGCTCTTTTAGTGGACCCATTTTGAATGAGAATCTGACTCTAACTTAATTTTCACATAGATCTAATAATAGCTGTGGATTGTATTATTTCTGACTAGTTCCATTTTAAATAATCTTTTAATGATTTCACACAATACATTCAATTACTGCTTCAACACCACTCTCTATAAGCATAGTTAAAGAGGCTAATCCTGTATTTGAACTATTAAGTATGCATGTGTTACTATGTGTATAACCAGAGTGTTAATGTTATTCATAAATATATACATATATGCATTATTCATAGGTTTTATGTGTTTATCAAATACATACATATTTAAAACATTATACAGCCCCGTAAAAGTAAGTGTAAAGCTCAAAGAATACTTAATTTTGAATCCCATTGTTCAGGGGGCATGTGAGGACAAACCTTTTTCTGCGCTACATAACCATGTAGAGTTTGCTATAACATGATTCTAGCTTTGACCTTGTGTTTTGGATGGATGTGACTAATATCAAGTGTTTTACCTATAATAGTGCAAAAAAGGCATAAAATGAGGAAACTTGTGTGAAAAAACAACGTATGCCTGTTTTTAAGTATGCTGGAGAATCTGTCATGAAATGGGACTACTAGCTCAAAAACTGCCATTAAGAACACGGAAATGATGACATCATTTATATATGACATCATCTATATATGGTGGTTTGACAAAAGTTTTCAAACGCAAGGTGCTTATAGATAATCTTGAACTACAATAAAGTTTCTCTGACACACCTTAAAGCCAATCAAAAAACCAACAGCTATAGAGATGGAAGTAAATATTTATATACCTCTGTGTATTAAAGAATACCATATAAAGTGACTTATTGATAAGGTACACCTGTGAAGTGGGATGGATTATCTCAGTAAAGGAGGAGTGGTCACTATCATATATTTAGACAGATTTGTGATCAATATTTGAGAGAAATGGTTATTTTGTGTATGTAGAAAATGTTTCAGATCTTTGAGTTAATCTCAATAAAAACAAGGGCATAAAAACAAAAGTTTAGCATTTATATTTCTGTTCACTGTAGGTTGTCCATGTTAGGGTCGGTAAACATTTCTGAATAAAAGTTTTTGTTCCAGGCGAGGTGCTTTCTGTTCATTTTTTTACCTTTATGCCATGAAAAATGTCAAAGCGACAGGCAACAAAAAGTAATTATTGTTTTACAATGACAACAGCATAAGTGTATCTGTGGTAGATATCTTCTTTTGTGAAGATGATCCAAGTAAACATGACAAGGTTATGTGGCGAAAAATTTCTCATGCAGTGAGTCACGACAGAGTCAACACTGGAGAGTCAGCAGTCCTTTATCTGTCCTACAGACTATATATTACAGTAACTTCCTGTGCTTTCAGAACACGGAGTCGTGTTTCATGTTTTCGACAGCAGGGAATTAATCTCTTACAAATCTTATTGCATGGACAAACACAGAAGATTAGCAAACGCAAGTCGTTTGTTTGTCACTGATGCATTTGCATGTACAAGAGAGATGCAAAGAAATAGAGACAGATAGAGAAAGCAGGGGGCACAGTGAGGGAGGGGGCGAAAGGTTTAAACTCTGTGTGTGACCGTGTACAGTGCACACATCCCCTGGGCCTCGCACAGAGGGGTTCTATTATACCTCGCAACCTCACTAGCACCCCCTACTGCAATCCCACTGCAGGTTAGAAACATGCCGATTTCACAGCTCTTCAAGTTCATCTAGAGTAATGCTCAGTGTTTATATGAGTGTGTCTTTTTGCACATAAGACCCTGACAGATAGATATTGGAGTATCGGGGCGGGGGGGGTGATAGAGCTTGTCCTAATTCACCCTGTAGTGGTGCAGACATGGGCTCTAAAATTTCCATCCTGTTTTCAGGAGTGCTTTCTCTTCAAGCCTTTAACCAGCATCTGTTTGCTGCCCCGTCTCCCTGTTTGTGATGTTCAGACAGTTTTAACATTCAGCCCCTCTGTTTTAAAACACTCAATGGAGAATGCACTGCCATTCATGCATACACTGCATTAGCTACTCTCTGATGAATACTGTCTGCACATTATTGGGCACATTTTAGCACATTGATTGCATTGTTCGGTTCAATATTGTTCTGTAAGTCATGTGACCGTGTGTTTTGGCTGGCACCATGCAGAGGGGGCCCTGTTCCTGGAGCTGTACTCCAACTCAGACGGAGGGATGATTAATGGAATGTAAATCTTGATGGATTATTGAACAGGGAAAAGATAAAGTTGGCTTGTGCTTGCATAAAAAAATGAATAAAAAAACTATACTGCACACTTTGAGTCAATAAAGCTGTCTGAGTTTGAGAGTGTCTTTGAGTGTTTTTTTTTTTTTTTTGGGGGGGGGGGGGGGGGGGGGTTGGGGGCTAGGAGCTTAACCCCACTACCTACTAAAGACTGAAGACGACATGAATTAGATTTTTTAATGTCTGAAATTATGTAGTTAAAACCCTTTCTTGGATAATCACAGTAAATGAGAGTTATTGCAGGCTTTTATTTTCTGTAATTTCAGTTATGGGTTAATGTTAAGTAAAAAACCTCCACTCTTTACATTACATGCTTGCATATATCATTAATCCCACCCCTCTGTTTAGAAGTTAATATCTGCTCATCAAGAGCATGAATGTTAAATTAGTGTTGGGCTTTTAAAAAATTGTTGGGACATTCATTTTTTGTGGTTAGTTTCTATCATATAGAAAACATCTTTAATATAGTATTAAGTATTTTGACTTTTGAATTAATTTATATACATGTAATATGATGTACACTCACATCACTATTAAAATTAGGTATATAACAGAACTAGTTTAGACTAAGTGTCCCTTTGTACATCACTAATTTAGGTGATTCCTAACACTTACTCAGCTTTTAAACATAGTTTATTGGTATTTTCAATAATTAATGTTGGGGCCATTCAAGAGGGCTGATATTAGTCTGATTTAACATCCAAAAACAACTTTAGATGTGTACTTGTAATCCTTGTTCTGTTAGAATACCAAAAGGTGCTGAAGTTTAAGCCAATCTGACCCAACCTGTCCCACTTAAATAATGGCTACTTGTTTAGGAGGGTCAAGGACGATCAAGAAACAAGGAAGGCTCAAGCCTGGGAAATTTTGGAAACCAAGTGCCACTGTCCACAGTATTTTAATACCAGAAAGGTTTGGGAAAACAAATCCAGAACCTTGAAATGTTTGTTTGTTTGTTTTTTTTTCATGTAGCCACTCCTTGCCCATGCAGTCTCACTGAAAAGTGCCATTTTTAATATAATTTTTGTATACTTTTGTGTCTACAATTCAAATTTTTTTTTATTCTCAGAATTATATATTTTTTTAAATGTCATATTAAAGAAATCCCCATTATTTTAGTCTGCTGTCCTTATTTTTGTTAAAACATGAAATCAACTTTCTTTGTAGGTAGCATAAGCGCTGTGTTTACTAGATCTCTGTACGAAAAGACAAAGGAGTCTAAAGGCCACTTGCGTAACTCGCCAGTCTAGAGTGACCTTTTATGCTCGTACTTCACCGGGTCACAATGAAGAACAGAATGCTGTAATAATAGCTCACAAAGATAGACATAAAATAGACATTTTAAAACCTAATCCACCCCATTTTTTTTGTTGTTTCAGAAACATTCAACTCAAACAAGATCCATTTCAGACTTTATGTAACCTTGCTCTATACAACTTCAGCTTTCACTCTTTAAACTGAATAGTAATAATCAGTGGTGCTGCAAGCAAATAATTTATTGGGACCCTCGAACCAGCTTTCATCAAACATATAGAATCCAAAACTGACAAAAATGTCAAATAAACTTTTGTTGTTTTTGACAATAAACACTATATAACAAAATTATTTAAAAAACTAATTAGAAATCAACAAAGTATAGTGCAGTTTAGTGTATTTTAAATTAAAATAGTATTTAAAATGTAATTGCTGTAGTAATTTAGTAATACAATAAAACCATTAAAAAAGAAACACAAAAAATGTGCTAAGTTCAAACAGTGCAAGGCTAACAAGTCCCTTTGTGCACAACCTGTGCAGTCAAAGGACTTTAGAACTGGGGTGATGCACTCGGCTTTCCTGACTCTACAGAGGACACGAGCAGCAGAATTCTCGATGGGCTGTAACTGTATTATTTACATTTAGGCAGACCTGTGAAGACATTGTTGCAGTAATCAGTTTGACTAAAGATAAATGCATGAATGAGTTCTTCAAAGTCCCATTGCAATATTAGTCTTTTAATCCTGACCTTGTTTTAGCTTTAATGTTTATTATTATGCCTGGGTTTTTGCCCTTATCAATGGTTTATATTTGTATTAATTGAAGCTATGTGCTGACTCTTGATTGTTCCTCCTTAGGTCCAAAAATGATTACTTCAGTTCTATCCAGTTGGAGAAAATTATGGGACGACCATGCCTCTGGTAATAATCTCCATCCGACAGCAAAACATTTTAATAAACACATCTACTACATGCAATATACAGGAATTGTAAGGATAATAATAGAGTGTTGGAAATGATTTTTAATCTACACTATAATTCCCTGGGGAGAAAAGCATTGAACAGGTGACTATCACAATCTCCTGTTTTCCCATTAGTTAGAGAATTTGTTCTTTAGAGTATAATAAAAGGGGCAGAGCTATCAATAGGTCACCATGTGGTTGCCTGGCTGTTGTACATTGAAAAGTAAAAAGGGTAGTAAAGGTAATCTTTGAATTTTTGGTAGAAGACCTTGTTTAAACAATTTTAATCATACCACTAAAAAGTAACCCATCTGCTGAGCAAATGCTTGGGCTACTGAAACTGAATAGCTCATCTCCAGGGCCTGAAGGTCATAAATGCCTGTTACAACAGCAACTTAACGATCAGACAGTGGACTCCAGTAGTAATGGAATCAGTTAAGCTGAACCTGACAGGGAGACCAGAAGACCTGCAGCCCCTTTTTTGAAGTTCAGTATCCACACACAATTGTAAACCTTAAAAAATTAAAGAGCGACTCACCTCCAAATCAACAGCGGTGTCTGGTGCTCTTTCCCCATATAGGCTTTTCTGCCACTGAAGCGTAGTTTACGGATCAGGAAACGGTTCGTTCAGAGTCTCTAGACCTATGATTGGTTTAATCTGAGAAATGTTTCCTCATTTTAAAACTCTGCGTGAATTGGCGCTTCATTCCAGTCTCCAGTGCGGCAGCGAAGTGTGGAACAACATCTAAACCCCCATAAGAAGTCATATGTCCGAGGCAAAAATCCAAAAGCCCATGAAAAAAACCTCTGCAGCAATCCCAGTATTTGATTACACACAAATGGGTTTGCATTACGGCTCTATGTGGAGCAGGAACCACAGCAGTGATATTGTGATATTGTTTAATTCCACTTTAATTAGTAGTTCTCTTTTCAGCCTGTTTGGATTGAATATTACTTAAAGTGAATAAAATATAAATACTATTGAATAGGTATTAACTCATGTGACTAGAGATAGGCACTTGAAAGTTTTGTTTTGTGGTCATTTTATTAATGTTTTATTTTCCATCACCTTTGTGTGTTATAACAATCAGCAAAAAAGTGACAAAAAAACTGTTATTGTGTTGTAGAAGTGTTGGCATTGCTTGTCAATATCAGCAGATACTCAGATCCAAGAATCTGTATCATATTAGATTCAAAAAAGTGTAATCGTTGCATCCCTACTAATAAGCCTGATGTGGAAAAGCAGCATAATGATGGGAAATCATTTATTAATTATTTTGCATGCAGTTACCCCCCTGATACTTGACAGGGACAATGTTCCCCAAAAAGAAACCCAGATGAATAAAACACATTCTTGGAACAGGGGATCCCTACCTTGCAATTAACCAGTTTGAAGACCTCTTACAGTTTGTTCTTAAGAGCCGAGGAAGATAAGTGATAAGTTTGCTGCATGGGATGCAATTTCCCAGTATTTGTCCAGTTCATCTGAATGCAATAATGATGGCCTTTTATTTAAGATTTACCAACTGGTCTTGAATATAATTATCTGCACCAATTTCTGTTAGCAGTAGCATAAATATATATTGTGTGTATAGAAATGAACAATGAAGGTCTCTCTGAAATGATGAAATTGTTATCAAGTTTCCACATACAGCTTAGATTAATTCTTTCTGGTCATGTAAATATATAGACTTAATCACTTCCTTGAACTCAGAATAGATACGCAAAATTCACCTTGAGCTCCTGCTGAGTGATCAATTTATCAGCCTGACCATTCATTAGACAAATGATTTCTTTTGGCAATATGATGGATGACTTGAGCAATTTGATGTAGCTGAGTGAGACGAAAGAAAATGACAGGTCAGGCAGTTTGTGGATACTTGAATGTCAAGAGACCAAGGCTTGTGGTGCTATATAGGGATGCCAAAAATGGAACCGTCTGATCAGTGACCTCTACAGCCCAATAATACAAATTGCCAAACAGGTAATTGCATGGCAAGTTAAGGGTCTCTTTCCATTCCTTATTACTACATTAGAAATTACTTTTCATTCCTTTAAAATTTTTTTTGTCATTTTGACATTTTATTCCAGAATTCTTTTTCTCTAACCAGCCACTCCATATTCACGTTTCAACATTTTTATTTCCAACTTACAAAAAAACCCCAGGAAACATCATTCATTTAGGTTTATTTTTTAATTAATGATTGAGTAAACAAATGGAACATATATTTTTTTATTTATTTAATAATCTTCAGTAGGATCGGATGAAGATTGTGGACATAAAGGTCCAAGATTCTCAATTGAAAAGTCTGGGCTTTGACTGGGCCAATCTAATACATTAATGTGTTTTGACCTTAAAATCTCACTCCAATCATCTTTTGAGCTAATTTTAAGTTTTCTCAGTTATTTTTAAATTGTAATAATGCTGCTTTAGCCCAATTCACAAAACCTATGCCATTTTGTAGGACAGCTTTCTTACGTCACACGTTGTTGTGTCCTTGGGCAAGACAGTTTACCCTCCTTTCCTCATAGTGGTGGAAGGAGGGCCTCGTGGCGCTGATTGTCTGTGGAAGCCTTGCTTCTGTCAGAGTGCTCCAGGTCAGCTTTGGCCACAACTTATAAACAGCAGTAATAGGGATGCACCGATAAAGATACTGGTATCAGGTATCGGGGCCGATACTGTTTAAGAGTATTGGTATCAGTTAGTTAACCAATATCATTAACAGATACTTAAATTGTGGAAACACTACAATTACTTCACAATTTTTTTTAAAGGTTTTCTCTTGAAATTTTTGTTTTGCTGTGATTTTTATTAATGTTTTTCTTTATCTAATTCACCATCATTTGTTGTAACAAATAGAGAGGAAAATAAAATCTGTCTTCCAATTCATTGCATTTTTTTGAAGGTACTGTAGAAGTATCAGCAAGTAGAGTTGAGCAAGTACTCAGATCCAAGTATCAGTATTATATTGGTTAGAAAACAATGGTATCGTTTCATCACTAACCAGTATGGGAATGGGTGAATAAATGACTGTAGTGTAGGGGTATCAAACTCTGATTTTCTAATAACTTAATTCAGATACGATGCAACAGAGATGTGTGTAACATTAGCAGGAAAGTGGCCCTCAAGGACATGAGTTATACACCTCTGTGTGAGGCGCTTTGGAGACATCAGAGAATTAAACTGAGATAAGTTCAGACCATTTCAAATAATTGATTGTGATTGTATATTACATTTTTAGGCCAGTAATTTTCTCCAGTGAGGATGAGGAGGATGACAATCGGACCAGGAGCCCCATCCGGCCAAATTTCAGCTTTTGTTTATCTTATATAAAACCCTAATTTTATGAGATATGGATTTTGGACTCTGTATAATTCCAAGCTATAATATTTAGAATTCACAAATAATGGCTAGAAATATGTGTCATAATATAGTATGAAATTTAAGAAAATTTTCATTTAATGTATGATTCTTTAACCTTGCTGTAGTTGCTTTCATAATCCTAGCTGAGAGTTTTGGTGACACAACAAATTAAGTGACCCTTATATTTTTTCCTTGCAGGAGCCTTGAAGAAAAAACACCATGACCAGCCAAATCACACGTAAGGACACATAAAAAGCCATCTTAAAGTGGCTTATTGGTGCTAGGGACCGCGGTGGTGATAGACAAGGACAAGGAACAGATCAACAAGGACTTCAGGGTACAGGTTTATTTCAAATGGAAAGTAACTGATTTTGTCATATCTGTTACCTTCTTTTTGCTTTTTTCTCAGCCTGAAAGTTCTTCTAATGTTTTAGGAAGTGTCAACAACTCCAAAGAGTCAGTAATTGGTAACAGTGCCCCTTTTATTTTTTATATATTTCCTTTGGGGGTTAGGTCATATTCTTCCGCATTTCGATGAATCAGAAAGCATCTTTTGTGCAAAATGAATAGCATATTCGGGGGCTTTGTATGTTGTGGAAGTCTTCCTCCATAACATGACTGAAAAAAAGCTCAAATTTGAACCCCCATGACTCTCTCCTTAACCACTGTGGTATGTTTCGATGTTTTATGTAAGATTAAGATATTTTATAGGATTGAACTTTGGTATAAACAGAAATGTTAAACAGAAAATATGTCAGCTGCTGAGCATTTTCAAAGCTATTAAGAGCTCCAAAAGCAGTTATTTTCCCAAAGCTGTATTCAATTCTGAGTCTTAAAATCTGTATTTTCATTGTAGTAGCTGTTACTTTTAGATAATTTCCTCTAAAAGGCTTGCCTACATGGGGCTATCATGTAACCCCCGAACAAAATTAGCTGGGGCCCAGCTGGGTGGCCAAGATCGGGCCCACTCATCAGTCCACATTTAATCCATATGGGACCCAAATGGGTGCATGGGAGCGTGTCTAATCAGCCGCAAAGACAGTCTTGCTGCGAAGCAAAAACTTTAACATCCAGTAAGCTCCTGGTCAGCGACATGCCTTGGTCACAGTGTCTGGGAATCTTTTTTTATATTTTTATTGATTTATTTACAGTGTGTAAAGTTGAAAGCATCTGCATATTTGCGAAAGCAGTCAGTGTGTATACTAATCTGTAAAAGGGACTGCAGCCTTCATCTTCCCGTCACCGTTCAAATAAACCGGTTAAATACGGAAAATATTCAGTTAACATGACCCCTGATATGTATATACATTCTCATTATTAAGTTTATTTAGGTTGAGGTGCAATTTGTTTTTATTTTAGACTTTGTTTTATATTTACTGTTGCACTAAAGTCCAAAAGGAAATAATTGTTCAAGCTACCTCACAGAAGTGCTCTGTTTAGAATATTAAATGTGTAAAATAAGGTGAATAAAAAAAGAAACATCCTGAATCTTTTTTTTTGCTCATCTTTCTTTCTTTTTTATATATTACCTATAGAAGTATCGGATCGGGACTTTGTATCAGCAGATACTCAAAATCAAATGACTCGGACTCAAGGGCAAAAATAAACTTGATCGGGGCATCCCTTTTATTATTAAGTTGATTTCTTAACAAACCAAGTTTTTCACAGGTCTATCAAAATCAGTGTCTGAACATCTCTCCTTGCCACAACTTACAGTCCCTGTGTAAATGTTACGTGTTTGCTAAATGTACCATGCTGCACACATGCATGTTATTATCTAGCTAGCGTAGCAAGTCTCCTGACATAGGTTGTGCTATCAATGTAAATATCCTTCCCCTCATCACTGTGTTTCCCCAGTGACTACATATGGTTTGCCAGAATGTTTACAGGATATCTGCAGGGTATTGAAAAGTATTACAACTTGTTAAATTGATTTAAAGGAGACATTATGAAAAAAAAAATCACTTTTCCTGGGGTTGGGGGTATTATTGTGTGTCTCTGATGCATATACATGCATACAAATCAGGAAAAAAAAAACATCCATGCTGCTTAGAGTGAGACTGGGGTTTCTTAATTGATCCTGCATTTAGTCTCTGATTTAGCAGTTACAAATCTGTCCGGCTTTCTACGTCAAAAGCCGGAATATTGGAATATCCACACCTCCTCAGAGCGCTGTCTCCACCCACCAGTTACAGCAGTAAACAACAGTTACCATTCAGATTAGGAACAACATGTTGAAGCTCCATTCAAAATGCTCCGTTTTTGGCTGGCCAAAAGAGCTCAAAACACTTAATCAGGTCCCAGTCGAAGATGACAAAAGAGCTGGAGGTAAGGGCGGGGAAGTCAAGAGATCTGCCGCCGAACTGAGCTGCTCAAAACCGGGGAAAAGATAAGAGATCTGCCGCAGAAGAGCGGCATAGGTTGGTTTTATTTTTTATGATAAGATGCTGGCGGTAAGCTCAGGGAAGGCTGAGGACCTGCCGCCGCAAAGGGCTACCCAAATTCCGGGCGGAAGACAGCAGATGAGCCGCCGATCTGAGCTACTACTACATCCTGGGGGAAGACTGGGGACATGCAGCTGCACGGAGCTCAAAGAGTTGGGTCTCTGCAGTGCTAGAGAGCTGGAATCAGCAAGATCGAGCTGGAAGGCTTAGAGTCGGTGTTTCAGGAAGATATCGGAATGCCAGGTAAGCAGTTAAATATATTCTTTTAACTTTAAGTAATTTCTTTAATAACCATTCAGAATTATCCTGCTGAATTTTCTGAGTATCGGGTTATCATGAGACTCCCTTCGTACGGGAGCAGATTCAGGTTCAAAAATGTATTGTTAACCTACTTTTTTTGTATTTTTTTTTTTGCATGATTGAGTATTTTTTGTATGGTTGAACTACTGCAGCAGCCATGTCAGTAACTTTCACACATAGTTGTAATAGTCACTATGTGAGTGGTGGGCGTGAGTAAAGATTCTAGAAGCGTTGGGCGTGGCCAAGTTAGCAGCAGCTCATGTAATATGTAATGAGCAGCAGAAACAGCACAATCTGCAAGGGGCTGAAACAGAGGGAAATGCAGGTTGGCAACAATTGTTTCCTACAATCTATTTCCAGCAAACAACTTCAGAAACATGTTTTCTGGAACCCATAGACCTATTTTAAATAGTGGAAAAATAGTTATAATATGTCTCCTTTAAATAAAATTTAGACCCTTAAAAAAGTATTAAACATTATTTAGCTGATTTAGTGAAGTCTTAAATTTGGTTATTGAAATGTTTGTAAAATAAGTTTGTCTACCAAAGAAAGACGTAAAAACTATAAAATAACAAAATTCTTTGTTCTTTTACGCTAGCTGTTTGCTCAGGTTTCCATACCATGTGACTTTCTGTACTATCTCTACATTTGCTGATGTGATGTTAATTTCTAGCAAAATGTAGCGAAGCGATGCAGTAATTTGGAAAATGGGGTAGTGTAAATTTGCTGACTCATGTGGCTAAACTTTTGTAAAACACACAAAAACCCTCCCTGGTGTTTTCAGTGTTGCCTCTGTCCAATGTGAACAGAGCTAGCCACAAAACTGCAGCGATCAATCTGCAGTTTTTGCTCTGAAGCTTCTAGTGTGACAGCGGGAGCAACTTTAGCACCTTCAACATCTGTGAGAACACCCCTCAACAAAGCAAAAGCCTCTACAGTAGTGATGTATTGGCTACAAATGAACCAGGTCTTAGAGCCAATCTTTGAAGTGACGATTGGAGTAGGAGCAGCAAAGTTTGGATGCAATTAAATTACAATTACAATTCAAAATACAACTGTAGAGTATGCAAAGTTAAACTATAGCTATCGAGCAGGCTCTCCAGATACCTACATTCTCCTAGCTTTTCTACATTGTTCACTGTAAGTAGTTCAAACTTTATAAATATTGAACACACAGTTGGCTTGTTTTTCTACTTAAACATACATTTTTGATGCCGTCTATTTTATGTTGAATATGATAAGCATCATACATATAATATATTTGATATAACTATGCTTGTAGAGTAGTAATTAATGTCAAAACATTTAACATTGTTTTTAATGATAAATTAATTTAAGAAGAAAAATATGACGAGCCACTTGGGAGCCGAAGGAGTCGGTTCTTTTCAGTGAGCCAAGTTGTAAGAACCAGCTCTCCTAAAAGAACTAGAATTGCCTTTACCACACCACACACAGCAGTCAACCACTATTCGCTGAACTCTAATGAAAGAATTAATGGAACCTCCCAGCTATCTTTCCTGATACAGCCTTTGCAAAAATAATAATTAATAATTAATGTTTCAATAATGTATGAATGCATTTCAATTAGGTCTTAATTTTATTTTAGAAGGTTTAAAAACTATTGAAAAGGTATTAAAATTAATTTTCAGTTACCTGCATATACCTTGGTTTAAACAATGCTGCTTATTCAGTACCTTTATTGTTGGAATCACAGTCCCTTTCAAAAGGATTCTACCTGAATAAATACCTGATGTGACTTTCCATAGTATTTTGTCACATTACAGCGAAAAAATGTGTTAATTGCTCAATTGGAATTTCACGTGAGAGACTAGCACCAAGTAGTGCATAATTGTGAAGTGATAAAAAAGGATAAAGGATTGTCATTTTTTTAAGCAATGATAAATTGCAGCTCAAACTCAGTAAGTTCTATCCTATTCTTTTCTTCATCTTATCAAAGATTCTCAGTTGGATTTAGTCCTGCATTTAAACTGAAATGCTCTTAGAAACATATATGCTTTGATTAAAACATTGTTATAGCTCTGACTGTATAATTAGGGTTGTTGCCATGATGGAACGTGAACCTCCCCACTTTCTTAAGTATTTTGCAGCCTCTATCAGGTTTTCTTATAGAATCACCTGTATATAGCCACCACTGTGTTGGATGATGGAAGTTCAGGTTAATCTTATTTTTCAACCAGATTTAGTTATTACATGATAAATAAAAAAATGCTTCATAAGAGAGTTGGTTGCACTGGAATATTTTTGGATTAACATTTTTAAGACGTTTCTACAAGCGCATGCTGCAACTTTGCAGATTTTGGGTTTGAAAAACTTTGAAACCATGAATGTTTTCATCCACGTCATGATTATACAATACTTTGTGTTGACATCCCGTATAAATTGCCGAAATGTTTCAAGTCGTATGAATGTTTTTAAAAGGCCCTATTCAAACTACACTTTTACTTATTATTGCTACCCTTCATATTGTTATTTCTATCAGAAAACAGCATATTTCAAATTGCTTAACTGACAGTTGCCTTCATATCTAGTATGTTGAACCACTTAAAAAACTGACATGAGATTTTTTGTCATTTCATGGCACAAAAAGACTGCATGAATTACTGACCTCTTTATGACCCATCCATTTTTCTCCTTTGTACAGTTCACAATTTTTTTTATTTTCAGTGTTGATTGCTTTCATTGATTCCAACATACCTTCTTTTCCCAAGCAGCCTAACATGCATTCAGTATCCTTCTTACTCCCCTCCACACAGTTCACTGCTCTCTAATCATTTGATCCCCATTTTTTTTAGAAAATTGAGGGGTTTCCTTGTGGCCTGCTGGGATAAGACCAATTTAAGATATTTGCAGTGTCGGGGCTAACATATCATTATAAGTTAAACCACTGGACGAGCCTCTTACTAATTAATTGAATCATAGCAGTAGATGGTAGAGAGCCAGAGGCATTTGGAGGGAAGTAGGCCTTGTAGATGAGAGACACGAAAATCGCACACAACAGGAGATGAGGAGTGGGCAACAACCACATGGGGATTGTGGCTTACGGCAACAGATCTTCCATGCATGTAATTAGACAGGGCGGGCTGGGGTCTTGGCAGTATTTTTAATTTAATTCAGTGCTGATATGTCCCGCTATCTGTAATGTATATACAGCTGAAGGAATGGGCTGAAATAAAATAACACATTTAGAATGTTTTACGGATGAAGTAACATTTTACAGGTATAGTTAGGAAACCTGCAAAAACAAGCAAAATGTCTTAAATGTTTAATTACTTTAAATATGTTTTTTTCATCTTAAATTGTTGTTTTAATCAAATGCCAAATGTTGGCTTTTATTTTATTGTTTCTCTGTCTTTCTTTTATAAATGTCTGCTTATGCATTCTTTTAGTGATTTTATGTTCAATTTCTGTAATAACGTAAAGCACCTTAAATTTCCTTGTGTTGAAAGTTTGCTATATAAATAAAGTGCCTTGCCAAAAAAAGAATAAAAACCAGACAGAAAAATCTTACCTCAAACATTTGTTTTATTCTATTAAAGACTGAATTACAATTCAAATCAAATATATTTTTCATTTGAATTAAAAAGAAGAGAAGATATATATTTAAACCGTAGATTTTCTTTGAATGAAAAAGTATTTCTTTTCAAAACTGGAAGTCTTGTTTGCACATCTCCACTTTTTTTATTTAAAGTTTTTTTGTGCCAAGGTGGCCTTTATTTGACAGTGGACAGGATTTTGAAGGGGGAGGGAGTTGGGGTGAGACACACGGCAAATATCACCTGGGACGGGACTTAAACAGCCGCATGAAGGACTGACCTGGGGTCTCATTTATAAACGTTGCGTACGCACAAAATGGGGCCTGAAACTGGCGCAAGCCACTTTCAAAGCAAAAGTTGTGATTTATAAAAAACAGACTTGACAGGAAAATGTGCGCACCTGTACGCCAACTCTGACCCGTTCATACGGACATTTTGGAGATGAGGGAATCGACGATGCAGTTGATGAGGTGGTGAACTGCAGCCAGACTGCATATTACTCCTCTGCATATCATTTCTGCATATCATTTCACCTCACACCAAACATTAATTATGGATTCATGTTATTATAAACATCCAAACAAGCAATGATATCTATATTGTAGCTTAGCAGTGAGCTATAGCTCTTCTAAAAACATTTTTCAATATTAAAATAGATACATAAAATGTATCTCAAAACCTTAAACTCAGATAAAAGGGCCAGGACTGTGTGCCAATTAAGAAATTGAATCATTTGCCGTCCCTGAGCGCAATAATGCCTGCAGTCTTGGATGGGATCATTAAGATGAGCAGGCGATACATCACGTTTCCATATACTGTGGGGGAGCAGGCCGAAATTAAGATGCAATTTGCAGCAATGTCCGGGTTCCCAAACATAATCGGCGCAATTGACTGCACCCATATTACTATAAGGGCCCCGTCCGAGGAAATTCCCCTCCCTCCTGGCGTACCCCCTCCCCAGCATGAGAACCCCGACCCACTGCCGCCTCCTCCTCGACAGGAAGCTTTCACCCAGGGAGCAAGGATCGGCCAGGATGTAAAATTGTTACTGTATCATTTATTCAGCTCGGGTGTACACGTACCCCCTCCAGTAGCAGACCCACTCTGGCGGTGGGAGGCAAGTGTTTTTTTTCCCCCCTCAACTTCGAGGTCCGACCACTTTTTTATTTTTGTATTTCGGGTACCGTGCTGTCAGTTGCGCTGACAGTCTGCACTGCAGACGCCACATGCTTCCACTCACAGTTCTTCCTTTTATTTGTGACACCGCTGCTGTGTCCACTAAATAAAATGTCTCTTCTAGCCTCCACTTCACCCACTAGCACTTCAACCGACATCTCCGTAAAGTTTCTCTTCTTGTTTTCCTTTTGTTGTTGCCATATTTCCCCTCTTCTTCATATGCATCAATATTCATTTCCTGCTTTGCATTGACCTTTTATAGCCGGATTTGGGCGTGTTCAGGGCGGGATATGAGCCAAATTCACGTGCGCAAACTTCCAAGAAGACCGTGATTTATAAAGGGAAATTGCTGTGCGTAGGCATGGTTTTATAAATCAGAAATCGTTTTGGCGTACGCAAACTTTTTGTTTTGGTCGTACGTACACTTTTAGTAGGGATTCTACGCAATGTTTTATAAATGAGACCCCTGGGCTTTCCACTGGACGTGTCAGCAGCATGTTACAGGAGCAGCACGTTTTACTTGCGCATTCTGCTGCTTGGCCCTTTCCACGGGGGGCGTCAGCAGCGTGTAGCAGTAGGGAAGCAGCTGTCACCGAGAGAGCCCAAAATCATGCAAGATCAGCAAAATCATGAGTGGTTTCGTCAGTAAACGCAACAACAAGCAGGAAAAAGACTACAACATGGCTCCAAAAGGTCTGTGTTTTATGTTCTGTCTGTTTTACATTCGCCTATAAGTTTATGTTATGTCAGGGAATATGCTAAATCCCTTTAAGTGCAAAAGAATAATGTTAGTGCCGATCCAAGGTAGTGTAGACCCTCCCGCGACCTAGTGACTTCTTACGGGGCCGCACAGATAGTAAAGTAAAGCTACCGGAAAGAAGAATCTTTATGTGACAGTGTGGAGGTCCTGTCACTATGGTTTCGTTTGATGATGTGCCCTGGCAGCTTGGCCACAAGGATATCCCTTCGGCTGACTGGTTAGCGTGCATGACTCTCACCTGGGAGTCGGGCCCAGGCGGGATTTGATCCCACATGGGGCTAACTCACGCTGCTTTCGCCTCCAATGGAAAGGATCATATTGATTACAGCGGTGGATAACAGCCGCATATGACGTGCTGCTGTAACATGCTGCTGACGCGTCCGGTGGAAAGGAGGAGTGAAGCCTCGCAAAACCCCCACATCTCCATTTTGTTACTTAAAACTTTTTTGTAGTAGAATCTTTTTTTGTTTGAAATGAAAACGTGTTTGTGAAGACGAGACTTTGTTGTGAACAGTAAAAAACGTATTTTTGTAGCACCCAGTAATTATTCCATGTTTTGGTAGTTATATGCAATGTTATCCGTTTGTTTAACATTGCTTAATACATAAAAACACGTTAAAGTATTTTGTAATATATGGCTTCTAGCTAGAAAGTGATTCAGGTTTACAATTTACCATATGGCTAGCATGTCTATTGGTGATATAAGGTTGCTACGGTGACATAGAGTTGTTTTATTTAATGTTACTGTTTAAGTGAAGGAGGTGTATTGATTGAATCAATTTTGAAGTTTCTAGCTTAGTCTAACCATGCTATCACGTCTGCATTTGAAGTCTCTTCATCACCATCATAACTCATCAAAATGTATACTATGCTTGTAACACCAAGCTAAATGTTTTACTGAATATTTACAGTAAATATAGCTTCCACTTTTGTCTTAATGATTGAAGCTTTAGCTCGCACGTAATATCATGGAACAATTGCTTTGGAAATTTTGTTAAACAAGCTTGCGGTCCCTTGTTCGTTATTGACCTCCATCAGGAAGTTTATATTATTGTGCCCCTCTGTCTCTAAACAGTTATGGACGGATTTTGACTAAATTTTTGGGAAGTTTCTGCAATAGAACAAAAGAAACATGTCCACTTGCCAACTCCTCTCCTGTCTCAAAGAGCTCAGAGAAGTCACAAAACAGTCCCTTATGCTCCTGCTCCTGACCACCGTAGCCAACACACAACCTTGCAGTCTCACAAGTAGTGTTCTGTTTTCTATGCAGTGATAACTCTAGAGGGTTGTGGAGGTATCGACCTGGAATTTGTGGAGCTTCACACAAAAGAACTGCTGAATTGTGTTAACAGAGCAGGATGCTCTCACCATTAAAGGTTATAATGCAATGTAGGCACAGTTTGTCATACAAAATTCAAACATCCATCTATCAAAGTGCTGGTTATATTTACAGTGGAGCAAAAAAGCATTTAGTCAGCCACCGGAAGGTGGTGGGGGTTATTTCTGAAGGAGACGAGTCTGCATACAGAGACGAGGTGGAGCAGCTCACTACATGGTGTTCAGATAATCTCCTCAATATTTCAAAAAACCAAGGAACTTATAATAGACTTTAGGAGAAAAACAATCAGAGACTCCTCCATTGCTCATCAGTGGAGTCTATGTGGAGAGGATGGCAGTGTTTTGCTTCTTGGGAGTCCATACAGAAGAGAGCCTTTCTTTGAGCATTAATACCTCAGAACTGCTGAAAAGGGCCTGGCAGAGACTGTATTTCCTGAAGAAACTCAGGAAGAAAAACATCACCCGAAGACTACTGGTGTCATTTTACCATGCCACCATAGAAAACATTCTAACCTACTGTATAGGCATCTGGTACAGCAACTGCACAGTGGCTCAGAGGAAAGCGCTCCAAGGGGTAATCACCACTGCTCAAAACATGGCTGCCCCCTCCCCACACTGTAAAACCTACACACCTCCTGTTGTCTCAAAAGAAATCACTAAACTTTGTTAAAGACACCTCACACCCTGGTCATTTTCTGTTTGAACTGTTGCCCTCAGGTAGAAGGTATGGAGCATGGAAAACTAGAACAAACAGACGTAAGCATAGTTTTTATCCCGATACAATAGTTGTGTGTTTTGGCCTTCAGTAATTTTAACTTTTTTTTTAGGAATGTGTTTTTAGGTATCCTTAATTTTTCTCATTTATGTATCAGTTAGTGTATATATAGTTGTGAGTTGTCTTTAGATATTGTTATACCTTTTGTTTTTTGTTCGGATATGAGTTGCATAGGGGCAAAAAAATCGGATTTGAAGCGCAATTGACTGCAGTGTGAACGTATCCGTAGAGAAAACGTTTGACCTCTGTCATTGCCAACAAAGGGTAAATAACAAAGTAATGCGATTAACTTTTGTTATTGACCAAATACTTTTTTCCACCATCATTTGCAAACACATTCATTAAAAATCAGACAATGGGAATTTCTGAATTTTATTTTTTATTTTGTCTCTCATAGCTGGTATACACCTATGATGAAAATTGCAGCCCCCTCTCTCATATTTTTATATGGTAGAACTTGCACAATTGGTGGCTGACAAAATACTTTTCTGCTCTACTGTAGATAATAATACATTATGTCAATACTGAAATGTTTTAAACACTGAATTTTCACAATCAAGATCAATAAAAAAATGCATGTTTATTAAATGTAAGTTTTGAACTATTTATTGGGTGGGGGGCATTTAAACCAAAGAAAGATACACATTTTTTATGTTAAAAAACATCATTTACATCTATTCTCTATAATAAACATTTGATCCTATTTCAACTCAGCAAACATTGGGCCTCATTCACCGACCGTTCTTAAGAACAATTTTTTTCTTAAGTCCTACTTACGAAGTTTTTACGAAGATTGTGGCATTTATGAATGTTTTCTTATCTTGCCTTTGTTCGTAGGTAAGAACAAATCCTACGAACGCTCAGGAGTACTCTTACGCACATGTCCGTGCCAACTTCTTTTGTGCAGTTCATTAAAATACGATACTACAGTGATATTTCTGTCATATTTATTTTATTAATTCATTCAATTTATTTCTTGGTTTATTTACAGAGCATTTTTCATTTTAAAATAAATTAAATGTACCAGCGCTTTAACATTAATTCAGTAAATTGGAAACCACGCCATCAATTAGCAATCCCACCCTATTTATATGTGGCAATTGTCCATCCAAGGCCTGCAAATACAATGGCAGATATACTGTTATTGCAAGAGATAGCGGACCGTGCCCTACAGAGGGAACGAAAGTTTCAGGACCACATTGACCTTTTCGCCGAGAGTGACGAGTTCCTTTTCGGACGCTTTAGGCTCCCGAGAGCTGTACTCGTTGATCTCTGCAACAATTTGGAGCCAGCACTTCGGAGCCACACGCATCGGTCCAACCCTGTCCCCCCGCATGTTCAGGTACTATCATCCCTCGGCTTTTTAGCCACTGGATTGTTTCAACGGGAGCTGTGGGACAGGGTTGGCATATCACAGCCATCCATCAGCCGCACTCTCCCGCGAGTCGTGGATGCCATAATTCAACGGGCCACACACTACATCAGGTTCCCATATGCAGCAGAAGAGCAAGTCCCAGTCAAAACCGGATTCCATAACATCGCTGGCCTCCCCAACACCATTGGCGCAATAGACTGCACGCATGTGCGCATCAAGGCACCCTCTCCAGACCCCTTCCCATACCTCAACCGCAAGCAATATCATTCCATAAATGTGCAACTGGTATGCGACTCCAATAACCACCTGCTGAACATGGTCTCCCGGTTCCCAGGAGGAGCACACGACTCCTATATTCTGCAGAACAGCTCCGTGGGTATGCGCCTCGAACAAGGCGCAGCTGGTGACGCATGGCTCATTGGTAGGCTACGCATCTTTTATATTTACTTATTTGCCACAAACGTGTCTTTGATCTTGATTTGTTTTATTAGGGGATCGAGGATATGCCCTAGCCCCATGGTTAATGACGCCACTGACCAACCCTCAGACACCTCAGGAGGTGTCTTACAATCGGATGCACGCACGCACTCGCTCCACCATTGAACGCACCATTGGCATTTTAAAGGGACGCTGGATGTGTTTGGACACAGCAGGTGGCAGATTGCTCTACAAACCGGAAAAGGTAAGAACCGATTTAATCTTATTCTTGTAGAAACTGCTGAGACTAAGATCAAGTTTATTCAAACACCTTGCATCTTAATTTATGTTTCTCCCTCACCATTACAGGTCTGTAGGATAATCATGGCCTGCTGTGTCCTGCACAACATCGTCATGAAGCGTGGTGTGCCTCTCCCCCCTGAGCCATCACACCGTGAAGATGTGCGGGACGGAACTTCCGTCTTCGCTACCCGGTGGCGGCCTGGGTCCCGATTTTATTGAGCAACTTAGACACTTAAACTTGCAACATTTACATGGAACGCACATGTAGGGACCTGGCGGTGGGGTGCATTGGCGCTGGGGGCGGGACCCCTCATGGGGGGCCTCGCCTGTGGTGCCGGCACCCACTGTTTAAACGCATCTAGACACTGAGGGCCCGGGGGGGGAGATGGGGGTACCCGGCAGTATTCCCATGTCCCACCCCTCTGTTTTAAGTGCACATTAGAACAACACGCAACACCACATTGAGCGGGGGGAGAGAGGTTGGGGGGTCTTTCCACACCCCTGTTCGTTGGACCATCAGGGGTCGGAGCCCGGATAGAACATCAGGCCGTCTGGTCGGGGTCCTGGGCTGGTGGGCTGCTCTTGCCGTTGTGGGGGCCTTGGCGGTCTGCTTGTCCCCGTCCTGGTGGGCAAAGGGGTCTGTCTCCTGGGTGCAGGGGCAGGGTGCTCTATTGGGGCGTCTGTCCCTGGGCCTGGGAGTATGGAGTATAGTGTACGTATGGGGGTATGAATGAGTGTATAGCGTCCTTTTTTCGTATGTCCTGTATTTGTAAGAATGTGTACGCATGAGAGGGAGGGTACGTATGAGTGTCTCTGTCTGTCTATGTCTACCTGTCAGGTTGGGTGTTTGGCTGCTCTCTGGCCTGATGCATCTTCGTCCCCCCCGTCACTCCCCGTCGGTGATGGATGCTCCTGCCCGCTGGTTGATGATGGCTCTCGATGCCTGGGGCCGGGGGTCCCGGTTGCGGCCCGGCTCGGTCCTGGTGCATGTCGGGCGGGTCCTGGGTGGTCCGGTGTGTCGGGCGGCCGCTGTTTCGGGCCGACGTCCTCCTTGGATTGACTGGGGCACCTCTTATGGGGGTGCCGGGGTTGTAGAGTAGGTTGGTGCCGTCCGGTGGATCGGTGGGGACCGTACCTGGCGCCCAGGCCTCCTGCCGGTTCCAGGACTTCTGCTGGCTGGTCTGTTCACCTGGGGGGGGCTGTCCGGCATTGGCTGGGCCCCTGATCTTGGCGCCCTGCGTGGGGCGGGATCTGGACCCAGGAGCTGGAAGATCTGGATGTCCAGGTGCCGGCTGGGCGCGGCCTGGGGAGGGCGTACATCCGCTGTGGCTCTTGCTGTGGCTCCCTGGCGTGTGGGTGTGTGGGGGCGGGCCGGGTTGTTGGCGATGGGTATTGGTCCGGGGTGGCGGCGGCGTGTGTTGTCCGTCGGTTGGCTGCGGGCCCTTGTCGGCTGGTCCCTGGTTGGGGCCCCGCTGGGGGGCGGGGTGCCCCTGGTCCCTGTGGCCCCTGGATCCTGACCCGGGCCCGTCCTGGCGTAGCCGGTTTCCGGTGGAGCCCGTGGGCTCGTCACTGCGATCTCTCTGGCCCCAGCATTGCGGCTGGTGGGTGTTCCCCTGGGGCTTCCATCTGTTCCTCTCTTGGTGGGTGATCGACCCTGCGCTGATCCGCCTGTGGCCTCTGTACTCTGTGGGACCCTGGATGCATACATCTCCTGCCTCTTCCATGTCTGTGTCGATTCCTGTAGGACGGATTGACGGTTCCTTACACCAGCTATCAATCACTTGCATGGGGAAACCTTATTCAGACCTGCATGCTCGCACACACACATAGGTGTGGGGACATTGGTGTGGACGGGCATATCTTAAGCTGAGGTTATCATCATTAGTTAGTTGTTCACAGGAGCTTACCAGAAACATTTGTATTATGTTCATTAATCCATGCTTGTGTGTAGTGAATATGTAATTCTTAGTTTATTCTACTAGATCCGAACTATTGGTTTGGTTCTGTACAGTTTGTTGTTTTTGTTTTTTATTACTGTTTCTCTGCCGTCCGGCAGAGTTGGAGGACTGGGATGTTTTCTTGTGTTCTTTGTTTGCCTCCCTGTCTTGTGTCGTCAGTTCGCGCCTCTGTTGGTCCGGTTTCTTTTCTTCACCTTCTTCCTTTCTCCCTTCTTGTCTCGGTTTAGTGTCCATGACGTCAGGAAATTGAACCCACAGTAATCACTAATAAAGATTTTTCATACATATACATCCAGTGGAGTGTTACAGCAAAGCTGTAATACTCTGCTTGGGAAAGTAAATCTGTTGGGCTTGTAATTGGTACTCAGACACCAATTCTGAGTGGCAAACTGCTAGACAGGACACGTAAAGAAAAATAAAAGAAATAGCTCAAGCTCAATATTACCGAAATGATTTTTCGGGCTAACAAAATTCTAGCTGACAATATTGTTAATAAAAACATCCATAGATATACTTATCATCACATATAGGCAAAAAGAAATGAGTTGGAGAGACATATCTGACATGTTTCATCATGTTGTCCTGTTACACAATCAACTTTCTCCTAAAAGCTTTTTTTTTTTTTTTGCGGCAGTTGTACATGGAAAATAACCACAGAATCCAGCGAAGCTGTAATACTCTGCTTGGAAAAGTAAAACTGTTGGGCTTGTACTTGGTACTCAGACACCAATTCTGAGTAGCATACTGCTAGACAGGACACGTTAGAAAAAAAAAAAAAGAAGATGTGCGTCCTGATGCATTGATGGGACTGCAGGCGCGCCATTCTCGTTCGGGAGCTATTAATTGCCCGGCTATAAATAAAGTCCTGTTAATTACAGCTTGAATCCAGTCTTATTCACTTAAAAAATTAGGACGGACCAGTTTCTGTACACATCTTTATTTCTTAATATTTTCATTAATTTCTTTTAGTGTGTTGGATATTGCTGTTGGCGTTGAGGCAATTGTATCTAGAGTGTCCGCTAGCCTTTGTTGATTGTTCAACACCACTTCTGTGATCAGGTGTGGAGAGGCACGGGACCGAGTACGGGTGAAGGTACTGCTGCAGGATGGTGCTGGTTCTGTCATATGTCTCTGCGGGACTTCATCTGTGAACAAATAATCTCAAGCCATTGTAGCAACACTCAGTCCAATACTAAAGACTTATTTTGATCTTACACACACACAAAAACTCATGCCTTTAGGACACACCTTTCATTCAGAAAATAAGAATAAATGACCTCCCGATTCCTCTGGAGTACTAGCAGCACAGCGAGGGGAGGAAAGCGTTGGCTCGGGGCCAAGGTCTGTATCTAGACTCTCAGTCGATGGTACTTCTAAAAAGTGGGGGGAATTAAACAATTAAATGACTGTTAAAAGAAGTGATTTAGCGTTTCCCCATATAGTTTAGCTACCTGAGAGTGCAGTCTCCCCGATGATTGCCCCGATGCGCTGGTCCATCTCAGACAGTTTTTGGGTCTCTGATGTTCCTCCTCCAGTCTGTTGCATTTCCCGTCGAAATTTTGCTATATTTTTCTTTGTTTCGAATTTTAGATCAAACCATTTTTTTTTACTTCCTCTATTGTCCGTCCTTCTCCAGATACTGCGTCTACTGCGTGTGTGACTGCCTCCCATGCTTCCTTTTTGTGTGTGTTAGTGTAACCTGTACTGACACTACTGAATATAACTTTTTTCCTGCGGGTTATTTCCTGCAGCAGTACCTCCACCTCTGAATTACTAAAGTTTCTTTTTCGCCTTGCCTGCTGCGCTCCAATTGACTTACATTTTGCTTTAGCCATTTTTATTGTATTTTCCTCTGTTTGACATCTGTGTCAACTCACGGCACTGCAGTCCCTTTTATGGGCATTGATGGGCGGTTACATATGCTAATCCTATGTTAATTAGACTCACCTGGCACGCGCTCTCAACTTACGAGGAAATGGCATTCATCAATTTAAGAACACAGCTGCGAACAATTCTGCGGCTTACGAACACGTTGATGAATGCCACGTAGAGTTTTCTTAGGAATCTTCTTACGAACAGTTTAAGAGAGAATCTGAGAAGATTCTTAAGAAGATATTGGTGAATGAGGCCCATTGTCCTGTCTTTAGCTGTGGAGCTTTTTTTTGAAGACTAACTTTGCAGACAAAAAAAAAGTTGACACACAAAGAAGAAAAATTTCCGCTGAGGTTTGTCATCATTTTGACTGCACACTTGCCGGCCAATAAAGACTAGTCTTTCATCACACACTACAAGCCCTGCCCACAAAAATATGTATCGTTTCAAACTAAAATAGGAAATTCAAAAAAAATAACATATTAGGAGCAAAAAGTATATATATATATATATATATATATATATATATATATATATATATATATATATAATTTCTCTTTGAAAAATGTTTAAAGTGAAAAAAACAACAACAATGATTTGCAATTTAGATGTAAATAGGATAAAATATATCTTTTTGTTTATTTTAACTTTTTTTGTAGGTTTTGGAGCAGTTTAGACTGCTTTTTTCATCAAATAATACACAAAATAAACTAGATTTTTTGGTTTATACATCAACAAAATATAGTCATCCAGGTTATAAGCATTTAAGCTGTCTGTTACAAACATAGACATACCAGTATTTTGCATCGCTGCAGTTGATTTTCAACAGAAGACAAAAAATGAGGGATGCAATGCTTCTGTTGTGGTTGGAAAATATGATAAATTATTACCTAACCTCCTGAGATTATTAAATACTTTTTACAATTTGAAGAGAGAACACAAACATATACAGATGGATGCTCTTGAGGTTTAAACAGCAATTTGCCCAGCAATGTCTGTTTGGTCAGTGCATTTGGGGTGACTGTGGCTTGGGAGGACTGTGGGTCAGGAGGTTGTTGTTTGCCTTGTAATCAGAAGGTTGCCGGTTCAAGCCCCGGCTCTGATGGTCTCAGTCCTTGTGTCCCTGAGCAAGACACTTCCCCGCTTTTCTACTGGTGTTGGTCAGGTGGCACCAGTGTCTAGCAGCCTCACCTCTGTTAGTGCTCCCCAGGGCAGCTGTGGCTACAACATAGCTTGCCATCATCAGTGTGTGATTAGTGCATGAATGGATGGATGACTGAATGTACAGCAAAGAGCTTTGGGGTCCGTAGGGACTGAGTAAAAGAGCTATACAATTTACCATTTAAGCACCTGAACAGGTTCACAAGTAACTGGAATAACCACACCATTTAAAGGTTTGGGGGTATCAAGAATTGACTGCAGATACTTCAAAAGCCACATGAACCAATGTCATGGACTATTGAAGCTGACACAAATAATACATTTTTACAGTCCTTGTGAAGATCTGCAAAAATCTCATAACCAAATTCAGTTTTTCCCTGGTAAAATGTCTTACTGGGAAAAAAAAATGTAACAGTTCTCCCACAGTGAATCTTTAACTTTTTCTGTACCTTCATTATCACCCTCATTCTTGTACTTGGTGTTTTAGATAAACCTTTAGTCCTCGTCCAGTCATGCTTGTTAAAGTTGCTCTTGTTTCAAAAGGAATTTGTCTGACCATAAGCAGGTTTAGATGTTCAGAGGTTTCCTTACAGTCATATCCTGACTAATAAAGATTTACACAAATCTACTTGACTTGAAAAGCTTTTTCTTAAGTTTCTCCAACTTTTAAGAGTGGCTAAGAGAAATGGCTTACAAAAAAGTTTTTAGACAATTTCAATTACCTGAAAAAGAAAGAATAAAAAAAGTTGTATTATTAATTTTATGTATGGGAATTCTAGAGGGATACATTTGTAGCCCCAGGCTTTTCTTTAAATGTTAGAAGAAAAAGAAAAATCTGTATAAAATTATATTACCACTATTTAACATTTATGCTATTCAAGGATTTTACGCATCTTTATTAGAGGTGCAGTTAAATTTGGAGGGAAAACACGCAACAGACTGTGAAAACAATGTTAGACATCATGAAGTTCTCAATTGGTGATGCTCTCAAACCTCATACCAGGATGCAGGATGGCGTATGTGAAGTTGTGAAGTACACTGGGTGACTTAGCATCACCATCACACAAAATGATGTGGACCAAGTCACAAGTTTGGTCCCATGCTAAAATCTGATATTAGGACTCAAGAGCAACTGTCGCAGGACCATGGACATACTTCTAGAACATAAATTGGCTCTACAACAAGGAGAAAACTATGAAATCTTTTCTCTGATCACCCAAGACACTGACAATTTAAGCTTTTGATTCAGAGTGCTATAGACTAGAATATTCCACAATCCATTTACCTTGTAAGGGGTTAACTAGCCAGCAAGACCCATCAAGGACACTTAAATAATTACATTTCATTGTACAATTAAAATCATTTATACACATTATACTTTTGTTATGTAAATTTCTTGCTGCCATTCACTTTCCACTCTGTGTTACCCTGTAGATAAGCAACAGTATATACATTCCTTTATATTTATTTAATCCAATCCTCCCTTTTTACTTCTTATCCATTTTATTTAAAAAAACTACCCAGTGCTGCACTGTGACCTTGACATCCTTCCTAGTCATCTAAGGAGCACACTGTAAATTGAAATACATAAAACATTTTTACTACCATTAATGGTAACTGTGTGCTGTAAATACATACAAGAGCTGGGGACTTCAGAGACCCGGTTCCATTGGGGACCAAAATTGCAACATTGTTGCTCTTTTAAGCTGGTTTAGTTTGCTGTCACACAAACCAAAGTGTTGATCTCCCCACCTGTGGTGGTGCTGCACTTCTTGGTGCAGCAGGGAACACTTGCTCTTCATCCATCCATTTTCAGAACCGCTTAGTCCTCCAGGGGGGACAAAAAACCATGCACACACACACCCAAGCACAATTTAGAGAGAAGCCCGAGTACGCAGAGGGAACCCACGCATGCACAGGGAGAACATGCAAACTCCATGCAGAAAGGCCCTGGGCTGGGATATGAACCCACAACCTTCTGCAAGGCAACAGTGCTAACCACTGTGCCACCATGCAGCCACAGCAGCAGTGAGTAAAACTTATTTACCACTTCGTTTTTCCACTAGTGCAAATAAATATTTAGGGTTCTGATTCAGAGCAGAAAAACTTTCTGTTTCTGACACAGCATATTTTTAGAGCAGCTTAAAATACAAGAATGCTGGCAATATGTGGAATTTAACCGCAGAAAAAGTATGTTGCACAAGCTTGCATTAGCGGTCTGCATTAATGCCTCGTCAAACAATTATCTAACTCCAAAAATAAATCTGAACACACTCAATCTAAACAACTACCGAACTTACCAAAATCTCTAAACCTCAACATAAAGCACAAACGATATACCTTCGTTCTTCCTGCTTCATCCTCCGTTCTCTTCTCCAACTCCTTGCTTCCTTATCATTCCTCTGTGACGTCTTGAGTTCAAAGCACGGTACATGGATGAGGGAGGCTGAACTTATTCTGCCAAGCACGCTATAAAGGCGACCTTGAGGGGAGGTTTGATTGAGGTGTTCAAAACCCGGGTGAAAAAGAGGATTGATGGAAGCAAGTGGCTAAAATTACTTCGGATTCCACACCACACCCACCCTGCTGAGCACGGGATAAGGTTGCAAATGAGGGGAATGAAGCTTTGTCAAAAGTTTGCAGGGCACTGGAAGTGATCCGGTGGGAAGGAATATCATACAAGAGAAAAGAAGAACAAAGATTGGTCAAACTAAGATGAGAAAAACAGAAAAAAATAATAAACAGCAGACTATTATAAGATTTACTGAAAAACAGAAGATAGTTACCTTGTTAGGTTTGACATTTAGCCTTGTAGCCCTGTGTTAGCACTATTCAATGCGTCACCATAAAATGATGCGAAATCTTTCAAAAAATGTATTTGTCCCAAATAAAATGCTTGGTCAAAAGACATGCATCCACAAAAGCAGCAAAAACATTAACAATGAACTCACTGTTCTGATTTTCAATCATTTTTAAAAACATGTATTGTTGTCCTTCCACTTCAAAATTTTGAACAACTTTGTATTGCTCTACAAATACCAAAAAAAAACACATTGAAGTTTGATGTTGAGACATGACAAAATATTGTAGGAATACCTCAGGTTCCTCCAGCTCTTGTGATCTACTTGTAAATTCTCTCTGATGACAAAATGAGTAAATACATTATATGCTCTTTAAATGCTGAAAAGGTGTTTGAATCTGAGGAGACACAGGACTGAAAACCTTGCGTGTTTGTTTGCTCATTGCCGCCATCTCTCAAGAGGCCAAAATTGCAGGTGCCTACTGATTCCTCCTACCTTAGCTTCCGAGCCATGCTAAGTGGAGCACGGCTTTATTTGTTATGTACCTGTACGCTTGTGTTGTTACATAAATGCTCCTTTGTGCAAATTCTCTCTTTTCATCTTCCACTGCTCTTCAGAGAAGGGGGCGTTGGGATGCGCTTTCGGCTATACAGTCTCGGCTGCATTCATCAGTTTTTACGGGAGCTTCGCAATTATTTCCCTCTTCTTCAGTCAGAAAAGTCAACGCTGCTTGTACCAGTACACAGATGAATGACTGTTGTCTCTGTCGGATTATCCGCCAGGAGATGTGTCTTTCCCCTCCTTTCAATATGTTCCTCTTTGTGTTTCCTGTCAGGGAAACAAAATGCTGTTAGGAGGTAAGGGGGAAAGGCGGCAGATTGGAGTGCAAAAGCTTGATGAGAAGCTTGATGATGACAAGCATGAGGGATCTGATATGGGTGCCCCCTTCAAGGCTTTATTGTAGCTGCTGATAAGATGAAGGAAAAGTACTTTACGACTTTTTGCCCTCAGGCTAAGAAAGTTGAAAACCATGCAAGCCATCTGAATGAGTTAAATCATGTTGCACATGGTTCCACATATGTAACCCTCCAGCAAAGGTGGATAATTGTTAAAGCAAGTGATAAAGCGGTATGCTCTTACTGACTAACATATTTCATGTAGCTAAACATAATTTAATATAAAGTAACGTCTTATCTTCTTCCAGAATGAAACACTAAGATGTGTGCTAAGGTGCGGCCCCTGAGCCAGAACAAAGTCCAACCAAAGGGGGGGGATTTGTAGCAAATTTCATGGAGGACGATTTAGGATTTGGATTAATGTATCGTTCTAAAACAAAAATGCTGATGATAATTGAAAACCAGACCTCAAAGGGAGGATAAGGCACAACTCAGTACACATTAGCTGGGTCGATCGATATTATCGGCCTAAAGTCATTATTGGCCTATATTTGTGAGGTTTTGTATCCGGAGCGAGTCCTCTCTTTCAGAGAGGATCTGTGACTGAGTTGCTGCACAGGCTGATTGCTTCCACCTGTTCCCAATCAGCTGTTTGGTGCTTTATAAGGAGCTGGCTGACAACTCTTCAGCGCCTGATGGTTACCATACCGGTACATCCAAGCCTCTGTTTCCCAGGTATTTCTAGATCCAAGTTTCTCGTGGTCTCCTGTGATTCTCAGTCCTCTTGTTGTCTTCAGGTTTTTGTTTGAAGCAACCAGTCCAAGCCTCCAAGTCTGACAGCTGTTTTCCAAGTGGATTACTCACCTCCATCACAGTCAGCTTCTTGTGCAGCATTCTACCTGCCTGCTCGCTCTCAGCCACACCGTCTCCTCCCGTACTCCCCAGAAGCCCCAGTCTCCGCTCAGCAAACCTCACTTACTCCTCCCAGGATCAGACATCCCCCCGGATCAGTGAGTACTGACACATTCAGGAATCCAATTAATTTCCATTAGCCATCATTCCTTCCTAATCCAATCTCTCCGTTTCCAGATGCCTACCAGTTCCCGACGTTCTCTAGCTGAACTGTTTATTTCCTTATTTAAATAAACCCCTTTGAATTGTCATACAGTCTCAGTGTGGTTCTGCATGTGGGTCAGGAGCTTGGGCCGAACCATGACAATATTGGCATTAAAATGTAACATCGGAAATTATCGGTATCGGTTTTTATTTTTTTAATAAGATGAGTTTTTCACACCATACACATTATATATAAAACTCTTCAGCTACGTATTTTCTCTCTCAGAATGTAAGAAAATGACAGATTTGAGGTTTAGTTTTTGAGATATTATTCGTTTGAGACAACGTTCAATATATCAAAAGGTAGGTTAATTATTGGCCCTGCTTAAATTTTTGCTGTTTTTTTTTATTTTTTATTCTTGTTTCAGTTGTTTCGACTTTACCTCACTGCTATAAAAGTATAATATTGTTTACATTTTCTAAAATTAGAAATTTGTCCTGAGTGGTGGGCCTTTGTCAGTATTCTCTGTGTGAGAAAATGTTCCAGCTACTTTTGAACTCAAAATAAAAAGTGCACCTTTTTCAATTGCCTAATTAAAATTCTAGTACTTATTACATTTTCTAAATTTTAAAGCTCAAGTATGCATGATACGGGATATTTCATTGTGGTTACCTAAAAGGGTTGAGTAGTTTTGGTTTTTTATGAGGGAGGGTCCCCACATATCGGTATCGGTTTATATCGGAAATTATGAGTTAGGCTATATCGGTATGTTGGTAAAAAAGCCAATATCGAACATCCCTAGTATGACCACAACCTCAAACAGTCACACTCCAAACTCTGCAATGGCCAAAACCAAAGAGCTGTCAAAGGACACCAACAACAAAATTGTAGACCTGTACCAGGCAGAAAAGACAAAATTTGCAATAGTAAAACAGTTCAGTATGAAGAAATAAACTGTGGGTGCAATTATTACAAAATGAAAGACATACAAAGCCACTTATAATTTCCCTCGATCTGGGACTCCACGCAAGATCTCAGACCATGCGGTCTAAATGATCACAAGAAAAAAATCCCAGAACCACACAGGGGGACCTAGTGAATAACCTGCAGAAACCTGGGACCAAAGTAACAAAGGCTACCATCAGTAATACACCACTCCACCAGGGACTTGAATCCTGCGGTGACAGACGTTTTCCCCTGACTAAGCCAGTACATGCCTGGGCCCGTCTGAGGTTTGTTAGAGAGCATTTGGATGATCCAAAATTGGATTTGGCAGAATGTCATTTGGTCAGGTGAAACCAAAACAGAACTCTATTTTGGTGACTGAGGCTAAAGCCTAGTTTATGCTTCTACGTTTGGACGTCGACACCATTATCCATTGACGTAAGTGCTCCCCGTCACCTACGCGAGGACGCACAGAGTAGAGCCCCATTTTTTAAATATCTGTCTCCGTCAGCAGAATATGCCTGTGATTGGTCACAGCCAGAGTTCTCTTCACCAGAACAGTGCTCTATAGTCCCTGTAATCAGTAGTTAATGCAGCGTTTGGCCACTACATGCTTTATATTTAAAGGACAATTTATCTAATCTGTTTTTTTTTCGATTTTGAACACAAAGAGGCGTATGAAAACAAGAGAAAAGGCAGCTGTTTTTGTTTACATATCTTTTTAGAGTTATCTGTGAGCTGCACTTTTAGTAAAAAGCTTTACAGCTTAATCAAAACGTATTTTCCATCATCCATTGCTCCTTGAGGAAGAAATGCATTCACAAGCCAAGAAAAAACACTGAAACAATGCTGTGATTGTAGGAAAAGACGCAATGAAAAGTTAGCACCCCCTGCTGAAAAAACAAGAGTGGAGAGGAAAAAAAACGGAGAACCATAATAGAAAAACGTCTCAGTCAATATGTCTGCATCTGAATGCAAATTTGCGTTCGGAGAAGCATAAACTGGGCTTAAGGAGGTTGGGAGTTCGTCTTGTAACAGGAGGGTTGATGGTTCGAGTCCCAGTTCTGTCTGCCTCAGTTGTGTCCTTAGACAAGACACTTCACGTACCATCTACCGGTGGTGGCCAAAGAGAATGATGGCACGATATGGCAGACTCGCTACTTTTCGGTCTGCCCCAGGACAGCTGTGGCTACAATCAAAGCTTGCTTCCACCAATGTGTGAATGTGAGAAATAATTAATAGTGGAATTGGAAAGCGCTTTGAGTGTCTTGAAATGTGCTATATTAATGCAATCTATTATTATTTTATTATTTTATTTTATACTAAAACTCTATTTGTCATGTTTGAAGGAGAAAGAATGCTAAGTTTCATCCAAAGAACACTTTACCTACTGTTATGCATGTTGGTGGAAACACAAAGAACTAATAGAGCCATGCATCGTGGCATTTTAAGTGAAAACCTCCTACCATTAGCAGGGGCATTGAAAATAAAATGTGTCTGGGTCTTTCAGCATGACAATGATCCCAAACACACCACCCAGGTAACGAAGGAGTAGCTTTGTAAGAGTGGCCTAAGCCAGTCTACAGATCTCAACCCCATAGAAAATCTTTGGAGGGAGTTGAAAGTCAGTGTTGCCCAGCGACAGCCCCAAAATATCACTGCTGTAGAGAGGATTTGCATGGACGAATGGGTGAAAATACCGGCAACAGTGTGTGAAAACCTTATAAAGACTGCAGAAAATGTTTGAGCTCCATCATTGCCAACAAAAGGCATATAACAAAGTATTCAGATGAACTTTTTTTCTTGGCCGAATACTTTTTTCCACCATAATTTGAAAATACATTCTTTAAAAATCCGACCATGTGATTTTCTGGATTTTTTTTTTATTCTGTCTCTTAAGTGAAGTATACCTATGATGCAAATTACAGGCCTCACTCATCTTTTTAAGTGGGAGAACTTGCATAAATGGTAGCTGAATAAATATTTTTTTTGCCCCACTGCCACATCAACATACAACCAAATAATCACTCTATTCAGATAATTATTTTTTTATCAGGGGCAAGATATATATATATATATATATATATATATATATATAAATAATAACTAGTAATCCTCTAGGCTTGTAGCTCTTCAACTCTTTTGATGTCTTCACATAGAGTCTGATATCGGCTGGCTTTGTCTTCTGGATGTGGATTGCTTTATTCAAAATCAGAGCCAGAAACAACATTGTCAGGGAAGCTCTGAATCAGAGATGTCAAAATTGTTTCCATTTTGGGCCACATAAAGATAATAAATATCCTTAAAGTGACAGTGTGTAGTTTTTGCAGTACATCTTTGAAAATAGCCATTAAAATATTATCTAATAATAATTCCGTAAAGCACATTAATTGCAAAATATTGGCGATATTGTAAAACATGACTTTAAAAATCAGTTTTAAAATACATAGGCACGGTTCCTCTTTTCAGGGGAAAGCCATATTAGATGACGTCTTTACTTCTACAAGAGCCCGGACGGACAAAGCGCACGGAACAAGCCCACTATTAAAACATTGATTTCCCCTCAAAATGCAAAAAAGTTTAGCCATAAATACATTTTTACCTCTTCGCTAGTTCCAAGCGATAAAAGAGACTGATGTGCTCGTCATGTTGCTGCAAGTAGATAATTCTCAGGGAATTTAGCGTTTGAAAACAGCACTAGTTGGACCTCCGTTGTTGAGTTTCTTACTCAAAGACACAGATACCGTATGCTTGTGATAATTTAGGTATGCACTGCCCCCTACTGGGCGAAAATTACACACTATCTTTAAAGGGCCGGTTGTGCCAGAAAGTATCTCTTAAAACTATATTTAACAAACTACTAAAACATGAAGAAATATATGTGTCAACAAGTACTTCTTAAAATTAAATGATGCTGAACATCTTTTCATAATGATGTGATTTAGTAATATTCAAATAAACACTGATTTGAGTGATAAAAGGGAATTTAGGTGGATATAAATAGAACGTAAAAGTTCAATGTATATTGTCCTCTACAGTTTAGAGGGCCACATCCATGGCAGGTCGGATTCGGCCACCGGACCTTGACTTTGACACCTGTGCTCTAAATATATAAGAAATTGTTATAATACAGCTCAACCAAATTATAGCTATTTAGCCTACTTTGGTTAGTGGGCTGCTAGCTTGTCATCAGTCTAACTGCACTCAGCTGTTCTTGATAGCCCAAGATTACGTTGAACACATAAAAAACAGCAACAAGTCTAGGTTGTATTTGAATATAAAGATAAATATAGCTTTCAAATACAAACACATTAATTTGTAACATAGATAATAATTTCATATTTTTGTTAGCTTTGAATGAGCCATGAAACTGTTAACAGCCCCTCAAGAACAAGCATTGTACATTCCTGATGATGATTTGGAAGATTAATCATGCTGAAAATTCGAAGCAATGTTGTCCTGAATCATTCGCAGACTAAGAACACAAAGCCATGAGCAGCCTTCTCTTTCTGAAGACGATTTTAAGATGTTATGCCTGATGTTTTTCATGCTACCCGTCACACTCCAGTCTTTCTACTGTTCATTGCTCTACTGCAAGCCACCTATATCTTCTCATTCCTTTTATCTTCTGCTCAGGAGATGAATCCAAGCAAGTCATCATTCCACATGCGCTCAAATGACACTGAAACACAAGCCTGACAGACACGCTGACTTGAACATAGATTCTCCTTTAACCCATCTTCTGTCACACATTCCTCCCTCTTCTTACTTGGGGGATGTGAGGCAATTTCAGACTGAATTGTCGCATCAGGTTATGCCATTCAGAAGGGGAGGAAAAAAAGAAAAGAAAGAGGGGAAGAAAAGCACAAAAATTGATGATTTCTCTTTCCTCCACTCGAGGCCTGTCGTGTGCAATCTGCTTTGACATTCCACCTCATCAGCTTCTCTATTTAACAATTATGTGCACAGAGGACATAAAAAAGGCTGTAGCCTGGTAGAATATGGCGGCAGGTGACTATTCAAAGAGTGAATATTAATGACAGGGGGGAGTAGGAAGGCCCTATCACACAGACAATCATCCCCTGCCCTTAAAAGCACCTAGCCATTAGTTGTCATCCAATTTTCATATTTTGCCAATTTGTTTGTATCCCTCTGCTCATCCCTCACACTAAATTCTTCTGACACAACGCCCACAGCAGCAGACAAGAGAACGTAAGCATATGCAGACGTATGCACGCTCAGACCTTGTCTACAAGGATCACGGGAGGGAGCGGCACGATGCATGGAAATTCGTTGAATGAAGCCATGACTCATCTGAAGGCCGTCACACTTTTTTTAATCAGAGGGTCATGTTTGATTCCATCTTCAGTGTCTTGAGGTGGCTTTTAAGAGGTGTCTTCAGCACAGGGTCAGCGATCAGAAAACGACTTTGTCCGTGTGATCTGGCTCTTCGCGTGCAGCCACTGCTGGCTCTTTGACAGACAAAAACAGGACAGATCAAGAGAAGCCCAAGAAAAAAGCAGCATCTTCTGGTCAGAGATAACGCATGAAGTGAAATTATTGCACTAGTAGGATCGTCAGGCACTGGTCAGTATAACGAGGTTGATATGTTAGACTGAAGTAATACTCTTATTTAGATACAATATTTTTCTTTGCAATTTACAATGCTTTTGGATAATAATTACAACAATGTACAGTGTGATATAGTATCAATATACTACTAGTAAACAAAGTCCATCTCTTTGCCATTTAATGTCAGTTATTTGTATGACTCAGAGATTCTTAGAGTTAGCTAAGAAGCAGCAACATGTAGACCAAGGAACATAGCAAACAGGTCAGAGATAAAGTATTTAAGAAGTTTCAGTGAGAGTTTAATGCTTTGAACAGCTCACTGAATTTTGTTCAATCCATCATCAGCAAATAGAAAGACTATCTGGTACAGTTTCAAACCTACCAAGACATGGGCATTTAAATAAACTGACCAGCAAGGAGAACATTCATCAGAAAAGCATTCCTGGGAAGCTGCAAAGATCCATAGCTCAAGTTGGAAAATGTGTCTGTAGGACAAGTAAAAAATGGTTTAATGGTAAATGGCCCATACATGTGTTGTGCTTTATCTATTCCAGAGGACCAAAGGGCTGCATTCAGTCATTTACCTATTCACACACACTTACACATACTGGTGACGGCAAGCTACATTGTAGCCACAGCTGCCTTGGAACACACTGACAGAAGCAAGGCTGCCAAACCCTGGCGTCAAAAAGGCCCTCTGACCACCACCAGTAGGCAAAGTAACACTCCTGCACTGCATAAATGGGGGCTTTACGGAGGAGTGGTGAGACTGATGAAAGAAAGCCATTATATGTACTGTTTAAAGATTGCCAAATGTCATATAAATTAATGAACTATCAATCTTACTTGCATATGTTCCCACATTATCTGTGTTTGTGGGGGGGCAAACATAGATTTTTTTTCTTTTTCTTACTTTTTTTGAAACACTAACGTCACAGTTAAGCATGGTGGTGGTAATATCATACTGTGAGAAAGGGAGGAGCCTAATTCACAGCTATCTTCTTCCAGTCCATAGGTCCATGGGTCTTCTGTCAAACATATGAATGGGATTTACTTTAGGTTTTGTGTGAAGACACCTAGTGCTCTACAAATAAAGAAGGAAAATGGCCATGAGTTAAGTGAGCTTCATATCATTCCAGGACAAAAAAAGGAGCATTAAGCACAGGGAAAACGATGATTAATTTGGCCATGTAGAAATTTCCCAATGAGTATTTTCCATATAAAGGATGTTGTGGATCTTTTAACTGACTTAAAAATGTATAGAAAATAGAAAACAAGGGAGGAACTGAAAGAGATAATTAAAACGTAGTACCACGTTCATTTTAATTGTATTTATTGGCCCCAAAAAGGAAATGGAAAGCCCCGTCTGATGGTCTAAATCCTCCAGAGGTGTTCATACTTTTGCGAAGCACTCTGGCCTTCATTGAAAGATTAGCTTGCAATTGTCTTTCCTTGATTGATTAATGTCTTCTCTGATCTTGTCTTTCCTTTCCAATCCAAAGTGCACTTACTTTCAAAGCAAGCAAGAAAGAAAGACCTAGCTAAAACCTTTTGACTATGATGATTGTTTGTGGAATCAGCAATGGTTAATACAGGGTGAGGTGTGTCAAGGAGAGAATGATTCAAAATGGATCGCAAAGTATGTTTTTTTTTCACTTATTTTGTGCAGGAGTTTGTATCCTGCTTCATTAGGATGAATGAGCAATGCATAGTTGCACTGTGGGTGAAGTGCCTCTTGTTAGTGATTGAGAACAAGGTGCTGGCGAGGCGGTGGGCGTCAACCAGAACATGGTTCCAGGCTGATGATGCATTGTTTGTGTGTACAACAGCCAGAACAAAGACTTGTAGATAAGCTGTGAGGAAAACAAGAATTGAGAAATGTCAAATATATGTTACCTCCTTATATCATTACTGAAGTTGGAGGGAATATATTATTGTGCTCATTTAGGCTGAACTTTAGAATCCTGAGTGCTTTGCACACAGGTCTATGTCAAACTAAATATAATGTAAACAATCTTTTTTTTATCATCTGTAAAATGTCAAAATGAACTAAATGGATCTTAACTGAGTCATCGCCCCAAATGTATATTCTTCCTATGAGCTTAGGGATGTTCTTAACCAATATGAGTATAAATGTTGTGCTTTGAGATACAGAGATTTGCAAATCAGCCCAACCTGTCATCTTGAAACCCAAAAGGCAGTGCATTTTCTAAGGGCCTGGTTTAGTCTTTTATGGTAATAGTAAAACGATTGTGTGATTGGTGAGTGATTTCAGTCTGATTTAACAATCTGTTTAGGATCAGTACTTCATTGAAAAATTATAACCCAGACCCCAGCAGCCACCAAATTTATTATTTAAGTGTTCTACAATTTATTTGGATTCATGATGTTTGAACTTTAATGAGGTTCTTAAGCCCTTTTAAAAAGGAACAGGGTCACACCATCATGACTTGGCACTGTAGGCATCAGTGTGCATAAGTTGCTTGTCAGCAAATGTATTCATTTGAATCCTCTTAAGTAATTTTTACTAAAAAGAACTCAGTCTTATCTGACCCATGTGAACAATTTCAGGTAAATTTAAGTTCTGAATTCCACACATTTATGTCTGTGGTGGTAGGACAGAAATTACTTTTTCATGTCTTCCATGGCCTGCTTGGCATGTAAATTGTCTAGTGGTTGTTAAAGAGGCTTGGTGACCTCAAGACTGTTCTAAAACCGAGAGATTTTTTTTTTTTTTACCTCTTTCACCATCCTTCGCGGGACCTCACCCAGCCTCGATTCTTAAAACTCCATTTGTTTTACCGTTTTTAATCATGGCTCTTACTATGGATATAGGCAAGCTGCAGTCAGCAGTCTGCTTCTGATTTTATCAACCACAAACATAAAATATTTACGTATTCAATATTTACTTAGTGAAGATGCAATATTCACATTTTCTGAGAAGCTAAATATTAAAATTTTATCAAGCCATAATCATCAAAATCAGCAAATATACAAACTTAAAATTAGTACATTTCTCAACACAAGGCCTTGTCTAGCATCATAACACCGTTTTGATCATAGCTTTTTACTGGACTGTGTGTCTTAAACCTAACTTATCAACTATGTTTTGACAGGCTAGTGTGTCCCAACCCCATTTTGGTATTAAAAGGCAATAAGTTGTTTGAGTAATACATTTTTTTTCCCCATCCTAATAATTTTTGACCAGTGAATACAGTTTAGTGCCTGTATTTTTGTTCATTTAAAATTGCCATACAAATCCTGACATTTGAATCAATCTGTTGCTGTTTGGTCTGCACTGTGGGTGTGGGCGAAATGTTGACTCAGTAAGATGAATACTTTATTACTACTCATAATCTGTAAATAAATCTGCACAGTGAGTGATCATTTTGCCCATGAAGTCAGGTGCAGCTCCCAACTGTGTTCCTTTTAATTTATTATGGGCTCAGGATCAGGAATTCTAAAGTTATCTGCAAACACACTGAAAAAGTTCAATTAGATACTGAATGTCTAGTTAGGTTCTCATTACCTGATATTTGATAATGCCTCCTTCTCTTTGTTCTAGGCACTCATCTAAACCAAACCTGAATTCTGGCTCTATTCTAGTGTCCTTAGTTAAGATAATCATTTAATAGTTTACATGGAACCCGTTTTAAAAGAAACAACCTATAAGACCCTTGAGCTCTAGAATCATCATTTTCTTGCAAATTAATGAGATCCCTTCAGCTTTTTCACATTTTGTCAAAAAATAGCCCCACATTTTAAAGTATTTCTTTGGAGGATTTTTAATGATAGGTCAAAACAATGTAGTGGATAGCTGAGAAGTGATTGAAAAGAACATGTGGTTTACAAAATGTTTTACAATTTAAAAAAAAAGGGATTTGTAGCTTTTTTGTTTGTTTTGATCATACCTATTCACTTTTAGAAGAGACCATATATATCCACCTTTCGCTGTAAGTCACGAAATTCAGCTTCTTCAGTTCAGTTCCCTTAATTAGTCACAAGAGGACTAATTAGGTGACTTCTCAGGGTAGTTGCTATTCTTGTACTTGTCAGAATATATTGTCTGATTTGTACAGTATTTCTGAAAAAATACAATAAAACCACTGTTACGACCCTGGTCTTTGGCCAGCATGCTTTCGAGTCTTGTGTTATATGTAAATGACATTAATGCACGACTTTGTGTTGAACCCCTAATAAAATACAGAGTATAGAACAGAATATAGAAATTGTGAAAGATTCCAAGAGGTGTGAGTTTTCTGTATTTACACCAATATAAAAACAATTATGAATACAGTAATTGGATAGTGGATAGGTATTCTGATTAAAACATTAGAACTTCTGCTGCTTATTTGTTGAATTCTACAAGGATGCAAATATCATAGTTTCCCCTGTCACTACATGCTCCCTTTGGTCCCACTGAACCAAGTTTAGCAGCTCAGCGCAGGCAAACTGTTCCTCTCTTTCCACTCTTCAACTTCATCTGTCACAGATACCGTAGCTCCACTCACCTGGTGCACACTACATACAGACACACACACATATATATATATATATTATATATATATATATATATATATATATATATACATGGATACACACAAGCAGAATTGCATACCTGTGCACACAGATTGCCTAAATGGCAAATTCATTCCCACATTTGGTCTTTCACAGTTCTAAGAGCAGCTACGCACACACACCTTTATGAATATGTGAGTGACAAGCGTGGAAATATCAAACCCAAATGTTCACGGCTGGCATGGAAAAATAGGAAAATAGGGTTTCCTGAAAAAAAGGGCAATTTTTTCCCAAGAAATAAAGATACATTATATACATGCATATATATGTGTGTGTGTGTGTGTATATAGAGAGAGAGAGAAACAGAGAACATGTATTAAATAAGATGCCACGTCAGTTTCATTTGACTCTAGAGCTTCCAAGACAGTCATTTTGACGGGTTTCATATTTTGAATTGTATTAAATTAGTCAAAAGGATATTTTGTAGTCCTTGCCTTCTGACTTTTTCTAGTGACTTAGGCCGTTTTCACATGTGTGGCCGTACCAGAAAACGGCCAGAGAAAATGCTAATTTTTTCTGTTCACATGGCACGGATCTCTGACCGTATTGTGATCCAGTCTTTTACTACAAATAAACAGCAGGTGGCGGCATACAAATAAGTCTTAGTTCTCCAACAAACAAGGGGGTGAGAAGCACCGACGTCATAAAACGAGCGACAGCCTAGAATGTAAACAAACTGGTCTACTGGTCAGCTGCTACCTGAAGCCATCAACAGGGTGAGTGTTGTAGTAAACCCGCCGTTTTGTAACCTGCTGTGTTGCTGTGGGATGCTTGAATCGCGTTGTTTTGGTATTTGTATGGTCGCGAGGTGATTCTGTAATTTCGGCCGGCGATGTCGTCATTTCCGCATGGAGCGCGTCTATTGTCTTGAGTACGGCCAGAGTACGGGTTGTGTTCACATGATACGTGGCCGCTCGTACCTGGACTCGGATACTACCTCCAAGGCAGGTCTCTCTGGCCGTATTCTGGCACGGTACAGTCTGTGTTCACATGGTACGAAATAAGTGGATTTTGACCAAATACCGTACCCGAGTACGGACTCCCGTACCATGTGAAAGCGCCCTTACTGTATGTGTTTTTGTTTACATGTTATTGTTTACATAAAATTAAAATAAATTGGGACATTTTTACCTTTAACTTCTGCAACCGTCATTTTGATGGCTTGATTATTTACTTTTTTTTGTTTTATTTTCCGGTATGGATAAGGGACAGCACCACGGCATCACCGGCAACAGCGGCCCCCCCACCGGCCAAGCCCCGGCCAGGGCCACAGGCCGGGGGCGCGCCGCCCCAGAGCCCAAGGCCCAGCCTAGACCCCCCCCAGAGCAGGCCAGCACGACCCCCCTAAGGCGCCGCATGCAGCCACTAGGAGTGACCACACAAAGCCCCCAAAGTCCCACCCCAGGCGAGATTCACGGCACCTACCGCCCCAACCGCAAGCGGACCCAACCCCGAGGACTCCTAGCAGTCGTCACCAACCCTTAAACTCCACATCGGCAATCGTGTCCCACAGAACAAAATCAAGGGGCCGACCCCACTAGGTGATGGAGCTGATCAAGGGAGACCAGAAAGATTGATCAGATATGGAGGCAGAAGCCGTTTCTAGACCAGTGTAATCCAGAAGGAGATCTCTATATTGATTAATATTCAGAGTATTTTTATTTTTCCAGTTCAAGAGGATATTTGTTTTAGCGATGCATAAGGCAATGTGAACTAATTGCATAGATGTTGTATCCATGGTAACTTCATCTAAATTTCCCAGCAAGCAAACTGTGGGAGAAGGTGTGATATTACATTTCAGACACTTTGATAGGTCTTCACATATCTGGTACCAATATTTCTTGACTGGTGGGCAGAACCAAAGAGCATGAGTATAATTGTCTGGTAGATTGCTTGTACATTGTAAACAGGTATTAGATGGCGTAAAACCCATCTTGAACATCTGTTGGCCTGTATAATGCACTCTATGAAGGATATTATATTGTATTAATCGTAGATTAGGATTTTTAAGAAATTTAAAGGTTCTTAAGGAAATCTGAGACCAGAGGTTTCGGTCAAATGAGATGGACAAGTCCATCTCCCATTTTAAAATAGGAAGGGCTATTGATTCATCTATTCTATTTAATGTTTTGTATATTTTAGATAGCAGTTTGGGAGGGTTAAGATTAAGAAAGTCTAAAACTTTTCCTGGAATTTGTAAATCAACTGTATTGAGCCTAAATTTATTTTTTACAATTGATTTAATTTGTTGATATTCTAAGAATTTATTCTTGTTAATTCCGTATTGTGTAACCAATGTATTAAATGGGATAAAGTCTGTTCCATCAAACATATGCTCCAGGTATTCAATTCCTTTACAACTCCAGTTTGGAAAGTTGATCATGCATTTTTTTTGTAAGATATCCGGGTTGTTCCAGATGGGTGTACGCCTGCATGGGACTAGTAAGGTCTCTGTCATTTTAAGAAATTCCCACCAAGCTGTCAGAGAGGAGCTGATACTAATACTTTTAAAACATTCATTTTGTTTTATATTTGAGCTAATAAATGGTAGATCTGAAAGTTTTATCTTATTGCATAGTGTCTGTTCAACATCTACCCAGCACTCATCTATATAACTGTGTTTTACCCATCTTGATGTGTATTGGAGCCTGTTGGCTAAGAAATAATGACGAAAGTTTGGTAGGTCTAGACTAGGGCTGAACGATTTTGGAAAATAATCTGATTGCGATTTAATGTGCAATTATTTTTGTGGGGCTTTTGTCATGCATTTTTTAATTAATGCAATCAAAAATATTGTGTATTACAAACAGATTTTTATACATAATTTATTCTATTCCATAATATTATTTACTTATTTTAAGACAAAGGCAAATTTTTAACAACTTTATCTACTTTTAATCCTCACACTCGATGGTCATCGGTGTCGTTCTGCAATCAAGGTTTTCTTCCTTTTGATCCCAGCCAGTAATTCCCTCCGGCTGCAATGTTTTCCTCCGTGTGGTTATCCAGGAAGTAGGATGCTTGAAGCAACAAGCTCTGATTTTTAATTCTCATTCGATCTAATGCACTTTCAGACTCTGGTATGGCTCCGTAGAGCGGTTTGATCTCAGGTCAGTTGTTGCAAAATACTCCGCTGTTTTCGGTGCGGTTTTAACTTTCTGTCGGCATTTTTTCTACAGCGCAGGTAAAATGTGGCTAAAATGTGTGTGTGAGATTGAATCCTAGCTTATTCATCATGGTTAACAAAGCATACTTTTGGCTATAAAACCCATTATACCACGAATTATTTCAGTGTGCCGTTTTTTTATGTTCGTAAGGAGCGATTCTTTCAAACAGCTCGGTCAGTGATCCCTGTCGCCTCGAAGTTTGTTTACTGGAAATTTAAACACTGGTGGCGGTCAGTTTAGCCGTGCAACTCTCATATATGGTGGTGTGATGTTTTTAGGTGTTGATAAGGGTTCGTACTGTAGCCTACCTCGTGAGGCAGCAACAATACCAAGACGGGTTCTGCTTAATACCCGGCGTTCCGCAGTATCAACGTTTTCATAGCAGATATAATTTCTCACAACTGATGTTCTGTTCCTCTTTGGTACCAAATATTATGTAGAGTTGGATTCTGTTAAGCTTTTGGTCATTTTATAACTGGTTAAAGTGCAGCGTTTCCTTCTCTCCCTGCGTTGTTTGCAAGTCATGTGACTTTAGCAGATATGTTGACATCAAGTCAAATCGCAGCCTTTGCGATTAGGAAATCGCATTTTACCAAATCGCAATTTTAATTGCATATGCAATTAATCGTTCAGCCCTAGTCTAGACCTCCTTTATCTTTGGACTTCCGCAGTGTTTTTAAGCTGATACGTGGGGGTTTATCTTTCCAAATAAATTTAGAGACAGAAGAGTCCAGAGATCTAAACCAATCAGGTGATGGTTTGCTTGGGATCATTGAGAATAAATAATTGATTCTAGGCTAAACCATCATTTTTATTGTAGCTACCCTTCCAATAAGTGATATTGGAAGGGATTTACATCTTGCCAGATCATCTTCCACTTTTTTTAAAAGTGGGACATAGTTTAGCTTTGATAAGTCTGCCAGTCTTGGTGAGATATGGATACCTAGATATGTAATATTTCCCGACCGGAGTTGCACAGCAACGGGACCCTGGAAAGAACAGTTGATTGGAAGGACTGTAGATTTTAACCAATTTATGGAATAGTCTGAAACTCTTGAATAAGATTTTATCAACTCAATTACCTGAGAGAAGGAAGTTTGTGAATGCTGTAGAAACAGTAGTACATCATCTGCATACAGACTAATTTTATGTTCTGTTTTGTTGCATTGTATACCTTTAACATTATTATTTTGACTGATTGCTGCTGCTAATGGTTCAATAAAAATATCAAAGAGGGAGGGAGAAAGTGGACATCCCTGCCTGGTACCTCTCTGAAGGAAAAACCTTGATGATGTTTGATTATTAGTCCTAATACATGCTGTTGGTGAGCTGTATAATATTTTTAACCAGTTTACAAAAGAATTACTGAACTTATGTAAGGTTGCAAATAAAAATTTCCAGTTAACTCAATCAAATTCTTTTTCTGCATCTAAAGATAATATATTGGTTTGGACGTTTTTACAGTAGGAATAATCTATTAAATCTATTAATCTACGTGAATTTGTGGAAGAGAGCCTATCTTTGATAAAACCTGTTTGATCAGGATGGATTATTAGAGGTGTTATTTTCTCAATCCTTCTTGCAAGAGCTTTGCAAATTATTTTAAGATCAACATTGATAAGAGAAATGGGACGATAACTGGTAGGAGACATAGGGTCTTTTCCTGGTTTTAATAGAAGATTGATGTAGGCAGAGTTCATGTTTGGTGGTAATCGACCATTTTGCTTTGTTTCCTGTAACATTTTGTAAAATGTTGGTGCCAGAATATTCCAGAATTCTTTATAGAACTCTCCTGGAAATCCATCTGGGCCTGGAGCTTTATTATTAGGCATGGATTGGAGGGCCTCCTGGAGTTCAGTCACTGTTAGCGGTGAATCCAGGGCCTTTGCTTGACTGTCTGAAAGTTTAGGAAGAGTTATTTTATCCAGAAATTGTTCAATTTCATTATTTGATGGGTTTATCTCCGGTGTGTATAAAGTCTCATAAAATTCTTTGAATGTGTTGTTTATTCTTTCAGGATCATATATTATATTCCCAATTTTGTCTTTGATTGCAGATATAGTTGTTTTTTCATTATTTATTTTTAACTGATTAGCTAAGAAGCTACCTGATTTATTACTATGTTCAAAGTTTTCTTTTCGAAGTCTTTGGATTAAGAACTGCATCCGTTTATTAATAATTTCATTTAATTATAATTTTGCTTTCCGTATTTTGCTTAAGATCTCTTTATCCAGGGAAGCTTCTAATGATTTGATAGTTTCTTCTAATTCCTGAACATGTTTATTTTCTGTTTTCTTTTTATTTGATGAGAATGAAATTATTTTACCTCTATTCACAGCTTTCCCTGCCTCCCAGAGAGTGGATGGCGACATACCAGGGAGATCATTAAATTCCATGTATGAAGCCCATTCTTTTTCAATATATTTAATAAATTCTCTATCCTTAAGTAATGATGTATTAAATCTCCAATTTTTATATTGAAGGGTTGCTATTCTATTTGCTAAATTTAAAGAAACAGGAGCGTGATCGCTGATAATTATAGGATGTATCTCAGTGTCTGAAATGTCATTCAACAGTGAGCTGCTGACTAATAAATAGTCCAATCTAGAATAAGAATGATGGACATTTGAGTAAAAAGTGTATTTTCTGTCGTTGGGATGAAGCAATCGCCATGCATCGCAAAGTCCATAATCGCTCATGTACTGTTTAACTATATCTATTGATTGCCAGCTGCGCTGAGTCCCTGCTGTACTGAGCCTGTCTATTTCTTCATTTATTCCAAAGTTGAAATCTCTCCCAAGAACAAGTGAACAATCCATGTGATTAGCCAAAACCGAGAAGAAAGTATGAAAGAATCAGGGGTCGTCAACATTTGGACCATATACACTAACTATACATAACTTTCGGTTATGTATAAATAGTTTTAATATTATAAATCGACCCTCTGGATCTGTAACTGTGTCTATTACTTTAAAATTAGTATTTTTATTTATTAATATTGCTACTGCTCGTTGTCTAGAGTTATAGCATGAAGATAATACATTAGGATACTCCGGTGTTTTTAAATCATTAGCAGTTGAGCTTGATTTATGAGTCTCCTGTAGTAAGACGACTTTTGCCTTCAATCTTTTAAGATGGTTGAAAATCTTAATTCTTTTTTCTCTGGAGCCAGATCCGTGAATATTCCATGTTATACATTTTACAGGATTCATAGGGCTAAGATGAACATTAGACATTTACTATCGCCAAGGATGAATATAGGTGTAGTCTTGGTTTATCTATGGAGTTGCCTGATTGAAAATCCAGAAGCAGAGATAAAGCGAGGGAAATAACATACCATACAGGTGTGTAAAGAATGATAGCTTGATGGAAAAACATGAATATGCCATGATAAAAGTCTGTGTGTGTGAAAGAAAAAGGAAGAAAAGTCATAAAGAGATTTGGTGACACGAATGTGAAAAAAAAAAGAAAAAAGAAAGCAGTCAACCTAGTGCACAGCCCTACCCCTACCCACATTTACAAATATAAACAACCTGCTGAGCTGTGCTTCTTTAAACTATAGTTGTCTGATAAAACAACTTCTATCTATACTCTTTTAAATATGACTAATAAAGCCATGGAGTAACCTGAGGGTCCCTAAACAGCTGACCGTTAACATACAGTTTATCTACCGTAACTGTAGCCTTACAACCCTCACTAATATGTTTCTTTCTAATTGGAAATAACACGCGTCTTCTGTCCAGGATTTCTTTCGGAAATTGATCATTGACGCTGTAATTCGTCCCCCGCAGCTCTCTCCCACGTCCTTTGACCTGTTCTTTCTGTTTAAAGTGTTCAAATTTGGCAACAATTGGTCGCGGGTGGGTGTTGTTGGGTTTCTTACCTCCGAGCCGGTGAACCCGATGGAAGGTTATGTTTTTAACCATGTCGCTTGGCAGTTTCAGCTGAAGTTGGATGAACCGTCGGACGGTTGTTTCAGCGTGTTCCTCAGCCTGCTCTGGTATCCTAGAAAAGACAAGATTATCTCTCATGGATCGGGCCTGGATGTCTAAGATCGACTCCTTGAATTTTTTATTTTGTCCAGACAGCTGCGTCATCCCCTCGGTGAGTCTTTTAACGTCTTCTTTCAATGTTTGATTTTCGGTAGTGAGCAAAGCTATCTGTTGTTGGCTGAATTCCAGAGATTCCCTCAGAGCCTGAAATTCTTTGTTTAGAACCTCAACCAGCGCGAGACGGGTGTCCAGGCTGGTTAGCTTCTTCTCAATTGAGTCCAGGACGTCGCCATAGCTTCTTTCTGGCGAGTTGGTGGAAGTGCTGGCCTAAGAACGAGTGCGTTTCTGAGATGGAGTACTTGTTGGTGCATCCAAAGCAGGTTTCCGTGACTTGCCCATAACGATGTTATCAAAGCACTCGACTAGGTAGCACTCTAGCAAATCCAATGTTTCCTCGTCCAGGTTGATTAGATGAAAGAAATAATTTGATAGTTAGTTTAAATGGACAGAAGCTGCGTTTGGTTCAAAATTATTGCCTTATTTTACCTGACATTGTTTGTTTATTTTACCATTATACCGCCATTTTTACTTACGCACAGCTCTCGCAAGAACTCAGCAGCTCATCCCAAACTCCACTCCAATCCAATTATTTTTTTTTTCACTCCGCGCACCTCAACATTAAACGTTAGAGCAATTAGTCAGGGGTGTTTGAAAGGTAAAATAGGGTGGTGTAGAAAGGACTAATATTATAAAGAGGAAAGCTCAAACAGGTAAGACAACATGTTGAACTTTCCCTGCAAACCACCATTCGAGTTAATTTATCTAGTCAATGATGTGATGTTTTGGCAGCAAGCATAACTTGTCATTTTAATAAAAATGATGACACAACACTACATAACAGGGAAACTTTGTCTCGTAGCTCCTAAGAGTTAGAAGGAAATCCAGGATCCAGGATGAAGCAAAATGAGCTCACAAGTCCAAAGTGGGCATGCTTATTTATTGGCTAAATATTTTAAATGAGTACAAATATAATGAAGAGCACCCTGCAATGCCAGATGATTCTGCACTACAATAATAAAACTGAATTGAACTAATCAAAGGCTTTGTAAAATTTGGAAACATGTGCTGAGAATTATACTTAAAAAAAATAGAATCAGTATCTGAACCAGTCAGGAGTCAGAAGTGTTGAGAGGATGTATTTTGTCAGTATAAAATAAATATGTGTGGACATGCATCCATTAGTTCCAATAAAACACTTTCTATGCCCAAATGATTGTTTGACCTGTTATATTTTTCTTTAAAATTAGGACAATAAATACACAAGGTCCATGCTTGAAACAGACTAGAATGAAAGTAATATAAATGAAGCCTGGATGTTTTGCCAAAGAAAATATCTAAATTGGTTAAGTAATGCGTTTTCCATATTAAATGCACTAAAGCTTTTAAGAATTTTATATTTTGTTGTGGCAGGGGCAGCAAATGAGATTAGGGAAAGTAGAGGAAGTGTGAATACGAAAACAGTCTACTTGGGGACTGATGACAGTGGTAGCAGCTCAAAATATAGATTATGATATTGTTAATGTATGTGTTGTAAAGAATAATATAGATGCGAACACATGCTGAAATAACTCCACCTAGTGAAGCAGTTAACCCTTATTTATACTGAGTTGGACATTTTATAGAAAATAATCATCTAAATTGCAAGGCTTTACAGAACAGTGTGCTGCTGTAGCTTTACAATATAAGGTTATAATAACATGACATTAATTAAGAATGCAATGATACCACTTTTCTTAAAACGATACACCGATACTTGGATCTGAGTACTTGCCGATACAGAGTAGGCCTGCCAATGCAGATACGTCTCCCATGCAAAAAAATTGAATAAATTAGAAGACAGGTTTTATTTTATGTACTGCTTGTTACAACAAATGATGGTAAATTTAATAATTATTAGAATAATAACAAGTGACCAAAACAACAAAAATTTTAAGTGAAAAATAAACAATGTCTGTAAAATTGTTATAGAAGTTCCACATTTTAAGTATGTGTTCATGGTAATCTATAGGTTAACTTTAAACATTACAGGTAGAATATAACGGTATAAGCCCCGATACCAGTACCAGTATTGGTGCATCCCTAATTTAAACAAAAATAGGTTGTGATATAAAGTGGGCCGATCTAAGGCATCGAACTCCAGGGCTGAAAATGAGTCCCACTGGCTACTGCTACACATAACTAATTATTTTAACAGAAGCGATTTTCATTAACAGACAATAAAAGTGAGAGAAGTTCTACTGGGAAACATTTGAGCTTAACCAGAAAAGATAAAAAAAATTATTAGGAGAAAACCTTATAAGAAAAAAACAAAAAAAACACAACTTTAAATGTAACTAAAACTTTTGCAAGAGGCTGCAACTGAAACAGCAACACTCTAGTAAAACAGACACTCTATGACAAACCTTAAAGTAAATAAGCAGTGAGTCACAAAACAAGTGGTGCAATACATTTAGTGACGCAAACATTTTCCAGGTCTAATTGGTTAAGCAGTACTACAGCAGCTTGTGAAATAATCACAAAATGACAGCTGGGAACACGGCAGTACTTGTTAGGCAGTCACACAGTGGAGCTGGAGATGTTCTGAACCATTTAATGTTTTACATTTTTTACTTCAATATGTCAGCAAATCTCATCAAATGTTCAAATGATAATCACTCGCAGTTCTTTCTTTTACTGATTGTTTACCAATTAATGCTACTACATTTATCTGCTATCTTTTGATCAGTAACCTGGCTCAGATTAAAATACTTTTTGGCTAGTTTCTAAAAAAGCCTACAACAGGCAAAAAAGAATAGATGAAGAAAATGCCAATCAAAGTGTCTTTTTTTTGTTTCACTTGCAAATTTCCTGTAAAAACCAATAGTCTGCAGCTACAGGTTAAAAATCATCAAGGATGTTTCTTGCCTCTTTCCACCCTCCTGCTGGCTCCGCTGCCAGTCAAATACGCAGAACATCCTACGCATACACGCTCTGAGATGCAAAGTGGGCATTCCTGCGTCATGAAAACATTTTTTGTCTTTCAATTTAAATTGACATTAATAAAACATGTGAAAATCACTTTCCTGTCACTTTGTAACTGCAGGGAAACCTATGTACACCTCCTGTTTTAGCATTTAGACTTGCAGTAAATGGAGACATTTTGAACATGTCTTTGGAGGAGTTAAAAACTTGATTTCTTATTTGGAATATGCAGTTTTAACCCATTAAAAAACAAATATAGCCCCAGAATACTCTTTTTGATTTAGTCAACATTTTACAATTCTTAAAAATTACATCATTTTACTTGATTATTGTGTTGTTCTCATCTTGGCTGCATCCCTCAGAATTAAGCATGTTAGACTCCAAAATTATGTGATTATCTAATGTGAGAAACAAGCTCCATTATGGATTATAGATATCTTACCTGTGTCCCAGTTTGGCTCCCTGTAATGTCTATTACTGATTATTTCTGTTCAATACTTTCAAAATGTTCAAAGCTAATTATTTTTTCATAGCTGTAGAGCAATAGATTGTTTTGGAAAAAAACAAACACATATTACATAGTAAGGGTTTTTGTTAATAAAAAAAAAACATCCTGTTTTTTTTTTCTTATTTTGAATAAAATATTTTGTCAGTGTCTATATGAGTGATGTAAGTTTAAGGGTCAATTCAAATTATTCAAAATTCGATCCGATCCATAGCTTTGTAGTAGAAGTTGCGTATTTGCATTTTTAGGCAATAGTGAATTGACATTTCTTGTGTTATGTAGGGAATTTGTGAGCAGTATAAGAAAAAATTGCTGTTATTTGCAGCTGGTCAATGAAGCTGAAGATGACATCTGATTCACAACTTTCGAAGAGCTTGCACGAATAGGTTATATATCTGTTTTCAGAGACTCTGAAGAGGATATGATCTTCAGTTAAAAAGATGAATACTTTAAGTGTTAAAAAACTGCCCTGGGTTATCATTAACTGAGATTCATGATACCCAAGTATGAAATTAATAAAATCTTCGTTTTTGGGAGGTTTTGTTTAGCAGTAGAACAATTAAGAAAAGTATAAAAAACTTTATTATATTTACTAGTCAACATTATGTCAATACTATGTTTACTCTGGTTTCTAAGAAACCCAAACATTAAAAATTACTAGCTGGATACAGTTGAAAAAATATTCAGCCATATTGTTTTTTTAAATATAGATTATTGACAAATTGTAGCAGAAATACAGCAGAGAAAATTATTTATTGTTGTGGAGAAATATAACTGTCATGAAATGTTTCGCATTTTTGCATCCCATCACACTTCATGTGTGGTCTTCCAATCTGCTTCTTTGGAGTGTTTCCAAATGTGAAATGTCTCCATGGTGGAGAATGTCCTGCTGGGTGGAAAATGTGTGAATGAGAAAATGCGGACACACCTTGTTCACAACTAATTCTGCAGAAATGTTCAACTGGCAATGTGTGAAAACAATTTGGATTTTATTTATTTTAGTCAAGCTCAAGGTTTTTGTTTCTCTCACAAAAGTTTCTACATAAAGTTCGATGTATTGGAAGGTAAAGAAAGTTCTCGGTTCAGCTTTATAAAAATTGATGATTTCATTGACTCTTACATTTGTACCTGTAAAGAGACAGCTAAGACAGCCTTTCTTTGGACCATTTATTTCATATTGCCAGGTGTCACTGTCATTTTGAATTTAGATCTGAGTAATCCATCAGTGAGAAATGCAATATTGCATCTGTTTGAAGATTCTACTTCTTTGTTCATCTGAGGTGACACCTCTGACAGTGAGCTACACGTTTAGAGATAAGACTTGAATCAATTCCCTCACAAGGAACGTTAGAACATGTTTTCTGGGATCGGCACCCATACCCTTGATATCTCCCAGATAACAACGCATCTTTAAATCAACAGCTTGTGACTTTTTTAAATGCCAAAGAAAGGGTTCTTTGTCTGAAACAGAGCAATGACAAGTGGTCTGTGCATTACACAGACCAGGAAACCCTAATCTTTCAAAAGCCAAATTTTGGAGCTAAAAGTTAATCCTCAAACATATCGGGTAGGGTGTGTTGTGGTCAGGTGCAAATTTTATGCAGTGCAATATGGACATTTGCACCCACTCATCATAAGCATGGATATTCTACCAATTGTGGCTTTTAGGTGCACTTGAAGCATTTTTTTTTAAAGTGAAGTTAATCCATGAAATGCAAAGCAACTTTAATACATTGGGTGCACACACTTACATTTTTTCTGCTTAAATATAAACATAAAAATATTTATGGAAAAAAGATTATATATTATAGTTGAACATTCAAAATATCGTTAGAGACTCTTTGACCACAGAAGCGTATAGCCTAGGCCCCTCCCTCCGAAACCTGGTCGTTCTGTGCTAATGTTCACAGAAGGGCTACCTCGTCACACCTGCAATTCTACAACAAGGCTGAATTATACATATTGTTGAGCATTACACATGCAGTTTTACATGAGCATCTACTGAAAAAAATATATATTCGAAAGAATACCGAACACTTTTAATATTTTAGCTCTCTTTTGCATAAACCTTACACATAAATGAAAACAAGCTTGTTGAAACAACCTATATGAAGCATTAAGGAACTCAAATGGGATCTTTAGCTTTGTGAGAATGCAATGCATGATTTGTGGTATCTTTTTGTAGCCCTTTTCTACCCATGAATTAAAGGGGTGGACTCTGGGTTCTATAAATCTCCTCTTACATCACTTACCTGTATGTGATATCTTTTGGATCCCAGGCTATACTCAGTTTTAGCACTAAACACAGTTACACACCAGAATAAGGAGGCACAAACTCAAATATCACCTGAGACAAGATATATTATGTAGACAACAAGCCTCCGTTTATTAAATAAAATGATAAATAAAATAAAATAAATATAGTGCAATTTTCAAATAAAAGGAAAACAAATAGCAGCCTCTTGCTGTTCAAAGCACCAGATCTCACAGACTATTAATCACAGCTTTCCATTTGACAGTGTTTACTTAAACACAAACCTATATCTAAAGCCGGCAACCCCAAATAAACCCTACGTTGCAGGCCTGTTCGAAGCTTGTGAGCGTAGAGACCAAAAACTGAAATGTCGCTTCGCTCTAAGAGCAAAATAAAATAAAGTTAAGGTACCTGGTGTTTGAAGTCCAGTTATTCCAAGCAGGCAGGCTCTGGATAGTCTTTAAAGTGGTGGTAAACAGTCCAGCGCCCACAGTCACAGCTCAGCCGCAAAAGCTACTCCAAGTGTGTGGCCCACACCTGGTTCTAACATCTTCACAGCATTGCCAGAGGTCCTCTGAGCGCTTCCGGGTGGCTCAGAGTGCTATCTGGGTCTAGTCTTTCGTCGTCCTGTTCAGTAATGATCAGGCAAAGGTCCCCTAGCCTAGCTGGGTTAGCAAACGGCCGCGGCCTTTTCCCGGTCATTAACTTCGCAGTTCCCACGTTGCCAGAGGTCCTCTGAGCGCCTCCGGGTGGCTCAGAGTGCTGTCTGGATCCACTCTCACTTTGCCTCACTCCGTAACGATCTTCTATAAGCTCATAGGTTCGGCTGTATTAGCGAACGGCCGCCTATAGTCCTCCTGCGAGGTTATTAGCATCAGCTAACCGCTATGCTAAGCTAGCGGCAAAAGCAGTTTAAAAGCTTCGGGCAGAAACTTAAATGACTTTTACCTGAAACGTTTGTACAGACCCGCTTTCGTAGATTGTCTGACTGACAAAACCACAGCACAGAGTACTTTTTTCGTCACAAACTCAGCAGACTTCACAGCTGTTACCTCCAAGCTAACCGAACCGAAAAACCCCGTCTTTCTTCTTCTTCCCTCCTTCACCACCCGTGCTCCCTTCAAAAACTCCCCCGGCATCGGAAAAAACACTTCTCTCCTGTAACATTAACAAAATGGAAAAATAAAATATGAATGCACTTATAAACAGTGCAAATACTTTTTGGAGATTAACTTTGTTTTTCATAATGTATGATTAGATGAATTAACCATTTTTTAAACAACCCATTTTAATGAACTTAATAGTTTGACTATTTATTAACTTATACATTTTAATGCATCACTTTTTATCAGGGCTATACCCTCCCCCCCCTAAATGTCTGGTGTCCCCAACAGACTACTAGAACTCTAATTCAAATAAACAGGGTGACACTTACATGTACTATGCATTTTAATCTTGTCCAATCTTAATCACCACCCCCCCATGAATGATAGTGATTGGCTGGTCTTTGGCTTTACCCGGCTCATCGTAAGTTAAACGTATAACCGGTTTAACAGTCCTCTTAGGCCTACTGCTAGGAGCGTTGGCCAATTGGTTGTGTGGTGCATGTACTTTTGGGACTTTTAAAGCAGACCAGGGTGGTCTGGCGTCCTTCTCTGGCTCTAAAGGAGGCTCTTGGACTTCCACCCCATCTTGGTCCGATTCCCCTTGATTCGTCTCTCCTGAAGTGGCCTCAGGTTCCTTCTCCATATCCGATTCTGGAACATCCTCCAACCGAGGTTCTTCGCAGGCACTCTCTTTTTCCGAGGATGTTTCATGTTGGTACCGGCTTTGGTCACTTGTGAAGTTCTCTTGTGCTATATCAGGAGATCCGAGAGCATGCTGTATCCCATCTTGTACTCTTTCTCTTGTGTAGTATGGTTTTCGTGGTTCGTAGTACTCATAATCCGAGGATGAATCCGTATCTTGCAGCACTTGAGACTCAGGCACAACTTTGGTCTGTTTTGTGGCCTTGATTTTTGTCTTTGCACAACTCTTCTCTCTATCAAAAACTGGCAACCTCACTTGCTGTCCAACCGGCAGGATGTGATCTCTGTGAACTGTTTTAACTTTCCCACTTCCATGTTCCTTTTTCAGCTGGTAGACAGGAAGATTTGGCAGTTTCCCTACGACTTGGTAGGGTATTGGACTCCATCTTGTTTGCAACTTGTGCTTCCCCTTCAGGCCCCAGTTCTTTAATAAGACCCTGTCGCCAACTTCCAGGGAATGGAAAACAACTCTTTTGTCATAAACGGCTTTGTTCTTTTGATGTAGTTTGTTGGCGGTCTCCGAGGCCAACTGGTATGCTTGGTGCAGATCTTCTTTTAACTTGGAGACATAACGGGTATGACTTTCCGAAGTTTTGTCGGGTGACGTCCCAAAACACAGGTCCACTGGCAGTCTTGCCTCTCGGCCGAACATGAGGAAATAAGGAGAAAAACCTGTCGCATCGCACTTTGTACTATTGTATGCGTGGACCAGGTAAGGGACATGTTGACTCCACTGCCTCTTCTTTTCCATACTCAGAGTGCCAAGCATAGACAGCAACGTGCGATTGAACCTCTCAGGCTGTGGGTCTCCCTGCGGATGATAAGGGGTAGTCCGTGATTTCCTTATCCCCATATTCTTGAGCAAGTCTCTAATCAGGCGACTCTCAAAATCACGGCCCTGATCGGAATGAATACGGGCCGGTAACCCATAGTGCACAAAATATTTTTCAACTAGGGTTTTGGCCACAGTTTGGGAGGTTTGATTCTTAGTTGGAAATGCTTGGGCATAGCGCGTAAAATGATCGGTGACCACTAATACATTTCCCATGCCTCTGGAATCTGTCTCCATGGAGAGGAAGTCTATACACACCAGGTCCATAGGACCACTGCTGGAAATCTGGTGTAGCGGGGCAGCTCTCTGGATGGGAGACTTACGTGTGACACATTCACCACAGTTTTTGATGTGTTGCTCAACATCTTGGGACATTTTAGGCCAGAAGAACCTCTTACGAAGTAGGTCAATCGTTCTTTCTATGCCTAGGTGCCCTGACTCATCGTGAACCGACTTTAGCACGATGCTATGGTAATGTTTGGGTAGGACAAGTTGAGCGACCTCTTCGCCACTAGGCCTCTTGGTGATGCGATAGAGCAATCCATCTCTCATGGTCAATTTATCTTTCTCCCGTTTCACAGGTGCTGTTTCAGGACTTGCGTCTGCCCACTGGTTCTGTTGGAGTGCTTGAATGGCAGGTCCAATTACGGGATCTCTGTTCTGGGCTTTCTCGAGATCAGCTTTTGGAATATGTTCCAGAGATTGAAGTTCCATTTCGCATGGGAATGCATAAATGTCTGGAACACAGCCTGGAGAAGCCCCCATTTGATCAATGCACCGTGTAGGACTGTCGGGTGCTTCGGACACTTGGACTCTTTGACAAATCGACTTGACCGCTGACTCAGGTATGGTCTCCCATTCAGTGGCTGTATCTGAGTCGGGAAAATTTCGAGAGAGAATGTCCGCATCAATATTATTCTTGCCCGGCCTGTATTGAACATCGAAGTCATACGTTGACAAAGCAGCAAGCCATCTGTGGCCCACCGCACTGAGCTTGGCGGTGCTGAGCACATACGTCAAAGGGTTATTATCGGTGCGCACTGTGAAACGAGCTCCGTATAGATAGTCGTGAAAACGGTCTACCACTGCCCATTTTAATGACAGGAACTCCAGCTGGTGTATGGGGTACCGCTTTTCAGACTGGCTCAGTTTCCTACTAGCAAATGCAACAGGCCTCAAATCATCATCTTGCTGTTGATTGAGGACTGCCCCAAGTCCTTTAAAACTAGCATCCACATGAAGCACATAGGGCTTGTCTGGGTCTGCGAAGGCTAGCACTGGTGCATGGGTCAGACAGTGGATTATTTGATGGAAAGCTTGGGTACACAGGTCATCCCACCGTTCACCGAAAGGCTCGGACTCTTTACGGTAGATCTTGGAAGGATCTGGGCACTTTTTCTTGGTTTTTTGGGTTGGGGCGTAGCCTTTAGTCAGCTCTGTAAGTGGTCTCACAATAGCAGCGTAATTGGCTATAAACCGCCGGTAGTACCCACAAAAACCCAAAAAAGACCTTAGAGTCTTTAGATCTTGGGGCTGTGGCCAGGTGGTGACGGCTTCAATCTTTTGTGGGTTGGGAGCCACACCCAGAGCAGACACAATATGGCCTAAGTATTTCACCTGAGGCTGAAAGAACTGGCATTTGTCCAGGGAGATCTTTAGACCAGCTTCTCCAAGACGATCCAAAACTTTGAGGAGCCTTTCCTCGTGTTCCTCCAGCAACTTTCCAAAGACAATCAAGTCATCCAGGTAGACAAGGACTTGGAGGAGGTTCATGTCCCCGACTGTCTTTTCCATTAATCTTTGGAAAGATGCCGGAGCTCCACTTATCCCTTGAGGCATTCTCTCAAATTGGAAGAAACCTAGAGGGCATATAAATGCCGTCTTCTCTTTGTCCTCCTCCGCCATCGCTATCTGGTAGTAGCCACTACGTAAGTCCAGTACAGAGAACCATTTGCTCCCACACAAGGAGTCGAGCGCTTCATAAATACAGGGCGTTGTGTACTGGTCAGGCACAGTCCGGCTGTTCAGTAGCCTGTAATCTATGCACATCCTTATAGCTCCGTTTTTCTTGCGAACGATGACTATGGGTGATGCATAAGGACTGCGGGATTCTTTGATGATGCCTGCACACAGCAACTCCTGTAGATGTTTTCTGACATCTTCTATGTCGGCCGGAGCCAGCCGTCGGGATCTCTGACGAAAAGGTCTTGGATCAGACAGCCGGATAGTGTGCTCCACATTTTTGGCTAGGCCAACGTCCCACTCACTGACCGAGAAAACTTTGGAACGTTCAGCAAGTTTATTTCGGAGTCTAACTTTCCACTCCTCAGGCACTGGGGAGTCACCAAACTTAATCTGACTGCCGTCAAACTTGGGAGGTTCACCCTTTTGGAGAGGCATGGAAATAACGCTCTCCGTGTGATACACGAGACCCATGACTGTACCCACAGGAATGATTGTTTCTTTAGCAGACTGATTATGCACTAGGACTCTGAAGTTGTTAGCCTGTACTGCATTGGCAGGAACCACCATAGGCTTTAATAGCACCTCCCCAGGTAATGGAGCTAATGGAGAAGCTTCCACCATGAGGATTTCTTTGTCCACAGTTTGCTTGAAGTCGACTATACAGGAGACATGCAGGTCCTCTCCAGGAGGCAGGATTAAAGGGCTTGGACCTTTCCATACCACCTTGCCAACTTCATCATCACCGGAGGTTGAGGAAACCGAGCCTGCAAGGGTGTTTCTCTGGCCACGGTTGGCTTGAATACCAAGGACTCTGGTAATGTCAAAACCTTTTTCTTGGCATTGCTTCACCAGGTTGCACACATGGCTGGTGTTTGTGCCCACAATCACTGGAATCTGTTCTTTTTTTGGACTTGGGCAAATTAGCACCAACACCGTTACTGTGTGGTTGGTGCCCGTAACTTTAGCATGGTATTCGAACTCAACCACCACATAGCCACGATAGGGGTAACTGACATTTGACTCGCTTAAACCCCAGAGGTCTAGACCAGCAACTGGCTGCACAGGGACAGAGGACAGATGCTTTTCGTACCACGACTCAAAGATGATGGTAACCTGAGATCCGCTGTCAAATAGGGCATCGCAGGATTGTCCATTGATTTTTATAGGCACAAGACTAGGTGGTCCAATCAGTCCTTCGGGGATTCCCACTGCAGTGGGGTAAGTCAGTCGACCCTGCTTGACATTGCAGTTGGTAGTGGGAGTGCTACTTGTTTCAGTGCTTTGATTGCCCTTCATTGTCTTTAGTGATTGGATGAGCTTCCGGATGACTTTGGTTTGATTCTCTGGATTGTGACATTTTGCCATGTAATGACCTTTGTCCCCACATCGGTAGCAGAACTGTTCCTCTGCTTGTTGTCTAGTTTTGTTTGGCTGAGACGTTCTTTGCTTTACTTCCACCGCCGTTACTGTAGTCTGTTTTGCTGTGGTGTCCAGGCCAAGTTCTCTTTGTGCCACTTTCTGTTGTAGTCTTTTGACTTGTTTCTTTAATGCAGCAAGCTCAGTGTCACTTTGGTGTTCACTTGGTTGCAATGTGGACACAGTTGGACTACTGCAGCTTTTCTCCTTGATGTCTTGAACACCCGTCATACAGGAAGTTAACTTGGTCTTGAGTTCTCTGACCTCAGCTTTCAGACTTTGCAGTTCTGCATGGCTGGCATCTGCTGTTTGCCTTGTTTGTACAGTATGAACCGATGTGTTGAGTTTTTTTCTTGAAGCCTCATACTCCTCTTCTGTACGAATTTCACCTAGGAGCTGCAGGAATGTTGGGGGTGTTTTCTTTCTTTCCCGTAGGCGTAACTGTATTAGCATGAGATCTGAAGTGATGGCCCCTCACAGAAGCTGTTCCAAGCGAGCTCTGTCTTTGCAGTCAACTGGCAATCCTCCTCTCTTTACTACTTTAGTAAGGGCTCTTTCCAGTCGCCTTAAAAAAATCTGACAGTTTTTCTGCTGGTTGCTGTTGCATTAACCGGAAAACAAAATAGAGGTCATCACCTGATTCTGCGGTGCCGAATGCGCTTTCTAGAGCTTCCAGGTATTTTGGTGGGTTGGCATCTGAGTCTGCATCTCAGACTGACTTCGCAATTTCCAGTGCAGACCCCTTTAAACTTTCCATCAACCTACGCCATTTTTCCCTATCTGAACATTCACTTTCTTCGACCATGAGCCATGCTTGCTCGAGCCAGTGGTCGAATGGTTCCTCATTCAGTGGGACTGGCAGGTTCCCTGAGAATAAGCGTAAACGCCGGTAACCCCCTTCGGTCTGTGGTTTACGCGACTTTTCCAAAATGTCACCAACAGCTAGCAGGATAGACTCAGTGACATCGGTTCTAGGGGCAGAGTCTGATAGTAGCTCTTTAATGTCCTCAATGGTCTTGCCTTCAGCATCTAGGAGGGTTTGCAGCTTGGCACCAAAATCATTTGTAACTGACACTTCCCTTAGAGTGATTAGTGGCCAACTCTTCCCACTTTCAGCATGAAGAACTTCGGGTGGTACAGTGTCAGTACAATCCTCTCTGCACTCGCACAATGCCATTATGCAGTTTTGAGTTGTGTGGAACATTCGCCCTCTGACGCGGACTCTACCCAAACATTTAATAGTTTCTAGGGTCTCCTCTATTTTGGCTATTTCCACATCTTCTGGAACCATAATCATGAGGGCCTTTGCTTCTTCCAAACTTTCCCCCCGACACCACCTCTTCAGTTCTGACGCCAGCTCAGCCCGGTCTGCCATATTTTTAATTATTTTTTTGTTTTGTGTGTGTATAATCTGAAAAGTAGTGTAATGTGCCTTTACTGTGCGTTTAATATGCCGGCCAAGACCCAAAAGATCCCAGCGGTGCCTCCATTTTATGTAGCCCATGAATTAAAGGGGTGGGCTCTGGGTTCTATAAATCTCCTCTTACATCACTTACCTGTATGTGATATCTTTTGGATCCCAGGCTATACTCAGTTTTAGCACTAAACACAGTTACACACCAGAATAAGGAGGCACAAACTCAAATAACACCTGAGACAAGATATAACTTTAATGTTAGACAACAAGTTCACATTATTAACTAAAATGCTAAATCAAAAAAAAATAGAATATAGTGCAAATTTTCAAATAAAAGGAATACAAATAGCAGCTCTTGCTGTTCAAAGCACCATATCACACAGACAATTAATCCACAGCTTTCCACTTGAGAACAGTGTTACTTAAATCACAAACCTATATCAAGCCCCGGCAACCCCCAAATTTCCCTAACGTTGCAGGCCGTGTCGGAAGCTTGTGAGCGTAGAGAAGACAAAACATGAAATGTCGCTTCGTCTCTAAAGAGCAAAGTAAAATAAAGTTAAGGTACCTGGTGTTTTTGGAAGGTCCAGTTATCCAAGCAGGCAGGCTCTGGATATTCTTTAAAGTGGGTGGAAAACGAGTCCAGCGCCCACAGTCACAAGCCTCAGGCCGCAAAAGCTACTCCAAGTGTGTGGCCCACACCTGGTTCTAACATCTTCACAGCATTGCCAGAGGTCCTCTGAGCGCTTCCGGGTGGCTCAGAGTGCTATCTGGGTCTAGTCTTTCGTCGTCCTGTTCAGTAATGATCAGGCAAAGGTCCCCTAGCCTAGCTGGGTTAGCAAACGGCCGCGGCCTTTTCCCGGTCACTAACTTCGCAGTTCCCACGTTGCCAGAGGTCCTCTGAGCGCCTCCGGGTGGCTCAGAGTGCTGTCTGGATCCACTCTCACTTTGCATCACTCCGTAACGATCTTCTATAAACTCATAGGTTCGGCTGTATTAGCGAACGGCCGCCTATAGTCCTCCTGCGAGGTTATTAGCATCAGCTAACCGCTATGCTAAGCTAGCGGCAAAAGCAGTTTAAAAGCTTCGGGCAGAAACTTAACTGACTTTTACCTGAAACGTTTGTACAGACCCGCTTTCGTAGATTGTCTGACTGACAAAACCACAGCACAGAGTACTTTTTCGTCACAAACTGAGCAGACTTCACAGCTGTTACCTCCAAGCTAACCGAACCGAAAAAACCCCGTCTTTCTTCTTCTTCCCTCCTTCACCACCCGTGCTCCCTTCAAAAACTCCCCCGGCATCGGAAAAGACACTTCTCTCCTGTAACATTAACAAAATGGAAAAATAAAATATGAATGCACTTATAAACAGTGCAAATACTTTTTGGAGATTAACTTTGTTTTTCATAATGTATGATTAGATGAATTAACCATTTTTTAAACAACCCATTTTAATGAACTTAATAGTTTGACTATTTATTAACTTATACATTTTAATGCATCACTTTTTATCAGGGCTATATTTTAATGGTCATGAGTAATAATACCCCTGGCTGTACTGCCTGTAACCTATAGCAACATTTGTTGGTTGTCGGGCGCCAATACATTTGCATAAAGTAATCCGTCGTCGGGTGGGGGGAGATTATTGATAAATTGATAAATGGGTGGGCCCAGCCCACCCGTGACACAGGGACCGATTCCTTGGTCTCTATAACTTCATAATGTTGTTTATTAACTTTTATTTTCTAACAAACCTTTCAGACCTTTAAGAACAGCTGGATTTAAACAAAGATCAAATTACACACAGATGGACCCAGGGATATTGACTGCACTTATCATTTTATTTTGGGTTGAGGCAGTAAAGGGGAATGAAATACATACAAGCTTTCTTGAGATAGGTAAACAAATAAATCTATACAAACTGTTGTAGTGAAAAAAACACTGTTGTTTTAACCTGCATTTTATTATAACAATCAGTATGACTGAGCTGAGCTAAAGGAGACTATAGCTGCTTAAGATTAGAACACATCTCATCAAAACTTTAAGACAACCTGGTCACTGAGTTTATGGTATAAGACTGATGTCTATCTGATATGAAGTGAAATGCTGATACTGAGAACTACATAAACCTCAGTAATTCCCTCAACAGCAAGCTATATACAGTATCAGGAGTGACGCATTATGTTTTTTTCTCAATATACTGTACGAGGAAAGCATTTCATCACACCATGGCAATAAACTGGGACTTATATATTTATTTCAAAACTAATCAGTCAAATTTTGACAACAGCAAAGGGAGAAGTGGATTTCCTGGTAATATTTCTTGGTGAAGATAGCGGAAATGAAAGGCAGAAGGGAATAAATACAATCAAAAAGCAATAACCTGACCCTCTAATGGAGCCTGAGAGGGCACCGAAATAAATACAGACATATGTGTGTTTCCACTGACAGCTTGACAAATTAATATCTCATGATACAGACACCTGAAGTTAACCCACTCGCTCCGGATTTCACAGCCCAGGCTCAGGTAGATATGTAGGTATTACGTATTTTATGGGCTATTTAAAATATCAGATTCATATTTTATTGCACAGCTCCTTGATGTTCCATGGAAGCACAAGAAGTACAAACTTTGACATGAAAATACTGAAACCAAGAAAAATGAGGGAGCATTTTGCTAACTTTTTATTTTCTCCTGCACCTGCAGTGAAATATATTCTTGTTGTCAACTGGAACTACCATCTCAAATCTCTACCACCTTTTGTGTGTGTGTGTGTGTGTGTGAGAGAGAGTGAGAGAGAGAGAGAGAGAGAGAGAGAGAGAGAGAGAGAGAGAGAGTGTCAAATTCTGGAACCGTTGTCCTAACAGATGAAGAAAAGAAAAGAGAGGGAGAGAGACAGACAAAAAAGAAGGGAGGGAATAAAGAAAGGCCTGCTGGGTTGATTCTCCTCAACCGATCCTGTTCCTGTTCTGTCAGGGAGCGCTTCGTCTAGCCAAAGCCCTCTCTCTGGACCTCGCACCTGCTCCTAGGCATGGCAATGAGCCTCCGCACACACTCACACCGAATGTATGACAGTGAGGAGTTTATGAAAGATATGAGAAAGACGGAGAGGTGGTTTGGATACAGAACAAGAGAAGGGAGGCAAAGGAGACAGAAACGCAGAGAAGAAGCAGGAGAAGAGGGATAAATTGGGGGGCTAATTTTGATGAATAAAAACATAAAAACTGGGTTGGGAATTTTCAAAGCAGACTAACAAGAATGGATCTAACCTCAACTGGAATTTAATAGCTGTGTTTAAAAGCCAACTACTTTATAAAATTTCTACCACTTCTAGTAGGTAGAGTGGGCACATCCTCTGCTCCCAAAAAGAGAAAAAAAAAAATCATACTCTCTTGAAATCTCCAACGGGACACACTTTATCTGAATTAGTTCTAAGGAAACCAAATTTTTTTTTTAAACTGCTCTTTTATTTGTCATGAGAAGCTGGCAACACCTTGCTTGTGGCTACAAAAAGTGTGACTTATCTGCAACTTGCTTAAGGAGGTTTATCCCCGAAATAAAAGCATATCAACACCAACGTAAGTTAATATGTTAACTTAGGTTCGTGAGCTGTACCACGCCCCATATTCAGTATTTTCTCAGTAATCTACTCAGATCCAACTCACCTGGCATCTCACACCTGAACTTCATCCCTAATTACTCTGTAATCTATTTAAACCCTGAGCACCTAGCCATCAGCGTCGCTCAGACTGTGGTCTCATAAACCCCACCCTCCCACCCCCTGATCCTTTATCTCGTCTCGGTATTACATACCCATTTTACTTTTCTTTCATCCATCATCCCATCCCTCATCCCTTCACTCCTTACATCCCTTCACCCCCTCCATCATCTTTTCATCCCCTCATACCCTCCCTCATCCCTTCACCCCCATCATCCCTCTCATCCCTTCATGCCCTCATCCCTTTATCTCGTCCGTCATTCCTACCTCATCCGTTCATCCCCTAATCTCCTCCCTTATCCCTTCATCCCCATCATCCCTCTCGTCCCTTTCATTCCTTCATCTCATCTGTCATTCCCTCCCTCATCCCTTCATCCCCTCCCTCATCCCTTCACCCCATCATCCCCTCATCCTCTCATCCCTTCATCCCCTCCCTCATCCCTTCATCCCCTCCCTCATCCCCTCATCTCCTTCATCCCCTCATTCCCTCCCTCATCCCTTCATCCCCTCCAATCAAACCTTTTTTGTCAATAAATGTTCTAATCTAAACAAATCTAATCTTTGTAAGCGTGGTCCATGCTAATGAAATGCCACATAAACAAACTGGGGTATTAGCTGTGAAGATAATTCCGAATCTTAGCTTTGAGGCTAATTGTAACACAAACAACTCAAACAATGCGACAATGTGTACTAACAGCTGAAGGACATTATTGAGGAAATATGCTTACTTGTACAGGGATATTTGTTGGTTCACGGAGAGTAGGTATTAATCCTGGTCGAAGTTTAAGACGATCTGCGAATCCACTGCTGTATTGTTCCAAGTTGGAAAAACAGTAGAAATCCTAAAAATTGGGGATACCACGGAACAAAGGAAGGACTAGTCAGTCATTTTAACCCCTTAGGGGCCATAGGCAGGCTGGGGGAACTAAAGATATGATCAAAAGCCTAAAAAAATGCAAATTTAATGCCAAGGTCTACTTTAAATTACATTCTGGTCCACACTTCTTACCAGGTGGTGGCAGTAATACACCAATTCATTGCTTGATAGATGTGACAAATTATCAAGAAGAGGAAGTGCTAATAAGAGCATACTGACTGGTAGTTATGATGTAAACATTTGGAGAAATACACACAAGAAAGGAATTTGCAAAGGTTTTTGGCAGCAGAGTTGGATTGAGGAAGACTTGCATACTAAGTACTTTAGAGTACATTGACTGGACGTAAAATTATTTTTTATTTATATAATGCCTCTGTGGATGGACGGCGGCAGCCAAGAACGATGAGTTGGACTTTATATACTCTTTATTTCTGATCGTATCAGGATAGTTTCATTAGGAGTAGAAACATAAGAGAACCAACAAGGAAGAAGGAGGGCTTGTTGTATTTTCTGCTGTTATTATTTAGTTTGCGAACAACTCTTTATTTTTACAAAGCCGGTTGTTTGGCAACATCTGCTCATTTCCCTCTGAATCAGTAGCGTCTTGCTGGCTCACTCATATACAAAAGCCAATACACAGCAGAGTCATGACAGTGGCTCATTCGCGGTTCTTTTGGAGAACAAAAACAAAAGTCCTGACCACCAATCTAGAACAGAGCGATCGTTGGAGAAAACTCCAGTCCCTTTTTAAATTATGTATAATGTGAATGTGTACATAGAGTGTCAAAAAGGGCTGTTTTGACACGGAAATATTTAACACTGCCAACGGGAGGTAAAAATGCTAAGGGTAAAATAAATAAATAAATAAAATAAAACTGGGCCTGCCCAAAATAAGCTGCGGCAGACCGGTGAGGGAAAAGCATTGTGATATTTTTTAAGTGTGCTCAGTTTAGAATTCACTCAAATAGTCACAATATTTGATAATACAAACATCTTGGCACGACTGCAAACTCCCCAAGATGTGGCTGAGCTAGACCATGCATCAGAGAAGCAATCAAGAGGCCCATGGTAATTCTGGAAGAGCTGTAGGGATCAGCATTTTAGATGAGAGAACCTATTGACAAAATGAATTGTCTCTATAAAGTGGTGCAGTGGGTAGCACTGTTGCCTTGCAGAAAAAAGTATCTGGTGAATCCCAAAATGGGATTTTTCTGCATGGAAACCTACACGTTCTCCCTGTGTACGTGTAGGTTTCCTCCCACAGTCCAAAAACAGGACTTGTTTGGTTATTTAGTCCCTCTATATTGTCCTTAGGTGTGATTGTGTGTGGGCATGGTTGTTTGTCCGGTCCGGTTGCCCTGTGAGGAATTGGCCACCCTGTCCAGGGTGTACCCCGCTTTTTGCCCACAGACTGCTGGACAAAGAAACCAGCTCCCTGTGACCCTTCAAGGATAAGCCATATGGATGGAATGATATACTCCCCAAAGTGTCAAGAGGAAGTTGATTCATGGAAAAAAAAGACAAGGAAAGAAATGTGCTCTGATCAGATTAAATCAAAAAGAAACATTACACTAAACACACCATCTGTCCCCTGAAACAGTGGTTTCCAGTGTCATATTATTTTGTTCTTGTTTTTGCAGGTTTCTCTGAGTTTATTCATACTGTACAGTGAATTTTCCAGCACATAATCAGGTCCAAGATGTTGGATAGAATTTTATAAACAGCTGGCGGGAAAAGTTTACGGGCAGAATGGGTTAGAGATGTTAGTCAAAGTGGGATACACTACATCAGGTGATGGGAATGTTTAATGCTGATACACTGTGGGACTTCCACATCCAACCCACATATGTTTTACACATGTTTTTGGCCTGATGCAGTATTCCAATCTTAAATGTGCCATATTTGTATTTAGCTTTTTGACCCATGATCCAAGGTTCTTGGAATAGAGATGGAGCAGAAGGAACTCAGGTGAGGCCTACTAGGTAGATGGATATTCACGCCAGGGAGGAATGCTAGGAGTCCAGGATGCCTGCAAGATCTTCCAGTGGACTTTTTGTAGAGGATGGATGGAGGATTACATGGAGCAAGGGTGGAGGTTCTTAGACACTGGAGGATTAGACGGCAGGAGGCAACCAGGCATGGAACGAGCACCAAAGGTTTGAAAGCCAACAACGGTTGAAAGAGAGAGATCTGACTGGAGATAACCTAGAGAAGCACAAAGGTAGAGGTTTAGCGCTGGAACAATCCATAGATGCACAGAGAATGACACAGAGGACTGGACGTGTACTAACTGTGGAAATGAGTACAGCTTTGAGGTTCCAGCCTAGATATAAACTGAGGTAATGAGCTTCATTAGCTGTACCTGGTGGAGCAGCAGACAGGTGGGCACCGCCCTCAGCTAGACCAGGACCTCGAGTGGCGAAACCCCAGCATGATGGCAGGGAAACAGGAAAAAAAGCAAACCAACATCACAGACCCCTGACAAAAATTTTATCTTTTCATTAGCTGTAAGTGGAAAATCATCCTAATAAAAATAAAGGCTTAAAAAAATCCCAGCTTGCGCATAAATTATTTATATAAGATTTTTCACTTTGCAAATCGAGTTACTGAAATAAATGAACTTTTCAATAAAAAATATAATTTATTGAATTGCTCTGTACATGTGCTGTGTCATTGTTCTTTGCTGTCAGAAGTATTTTTACTTTGACATGGGAAACTTATCAAATAAATGGATAATTATTGTTTCATTACATTATTTGAACAGGAAAACATATGAGTGCACACTAAATATCCAAGTATAACACATATATACTATAGTCTCTATGTTGCCAGCAGGCACATGACAGTGAATGTGCTTCTTTAATTAAAAAAGTGAGTTTAGAGCAAGGTTTATGCTCAACAGCATTTTTGCTGTAAAAACATTTTCACTGGCAGGAGTTGAACTGAGAAGAGACAGAAATCTCCGGTTTTCAGTTTGTTACTGTGACCACATGAATACAGGCATGTTGTATGCCTATTTAAAAATTTGGACAGATTTGTATATGTCTTCTATGATGGACTGGCGACCTGTCCAGGGTGTACTGCACCTCTCGCCCGTTGACAGCTGGAGATAGGCACCACATAGTATTACCAAAATACTAGATAAAAAATGTCATAAATAAAAGTGTGGAAATCTTTTTAAAATTGAAGCACAGAAAAGTTTGACATAACTGGTTAGAAAATAGCAGACACAACTGCTTATTACCTGATTAAAATCAGAATCAGAATCAGCTTTAATGGCCAAGTATGACACATACAAGGAATTTGACCCCGGCAACTTTTCTCTCCAGTACAGAACTTAAATAAGTGAAATAAAAAAGGAAATACAAATAAATACAAATAAATAATAAAGGATAATATATACACCAAACTGGGGTTATTGTACAGTGAGTATATACAGCAGTGCAGAGTTATAGTTTATTGTTCATGTGAATGGACTCACACTCTGTGACTACTCAGAGTTCATTAGAGCGACAGCCTGGGGGAAGAAACTGTTCTTGTGTCGGGTTGTTTTGGCGTACAGCGCTCTGTAACGCCGGCCTGAGGGAAGGAGCCTAAACATGTTGTGGCCAGAGTGTGAGGGGTCTGTGGTGATTTTACTGGCCTGCTTCCTGACCCTGGCCCGGAATAGGTCCTGAATGGAGGGAAGATCAGTACCTATGATCCTCTCTGAGGACCTGACTGTTCTCTGTAGTCTGTCCCTGTCTTGCCTGGTGGCAGATCCAATCAGACAGAGATGGATGAGGTCAGGACAGACTGGACTATTGCTGTGTAGAATATGGTCAGCAGTTCCTGAAGCAGGTTGAACTTTCTGAGCTGACGCAGAAAGTACAGCCTTTGCTGGGCCTAAAAGTTATGACATTTGTATTAATTAAACCAAAAGTCATTAACTAGTAGTTATTAACAAACCTAAATATGATCAATGATTAAATACACTCTTTTAAAGATTTCACTGCAATACTCAATACAAAATGCTTGCTAAAAAACCCTTTCAAAGTATTATTTTAAAAAAGGTCAATTAGCTGTAGCACATTATATAATCATCTGATCCTTTTTTTATCAAAATATTTATTTGTAAGAAGGATAGTGTATATTCACAAAACTTACACTGTTATCATTATAACCATAAGATGGCTTGAGTGACTGATATATTTGAAACGTTTTTATTTTATTTTGATGATTATAAATTAAGTCCGCAAATCAGTATCTCAGAAAATTAGAATATTGAGAAAATACTCAATATTAAAGACACCTGATGGTAAACTTTGATCAGCTAATTGACTCATAACACCTACAAGATGGTCTCTCAGTCAAGTTCTGTAGGCTACACAATCATTGGAAGACTGCTGACTTGACAGTTGTCCAAAATATGATGATTGACTTCTTCACAAGGAGGACAAGACAAGTAAAAAAATAAATTACTACAGAAACTTAGAGCTCCACCATATTATCCATCGTTGTTTAATCAATTACAAATCCTTATACATTTTATATAAATACACTACTTACCTGTTCTTTTGTGTTTAAAGTCTTACCATAGAAATCGGCCATCCTACACCAAGAGCTACTTTCCCACTAATTCTCAAGTTCATAATTATCCCACCAGACATTCTTCAAATTTACATCTGCTTTTATTTTATACTTTCCATGAAAAATTTTCCATCGGGTTTCAGGGTGATAAACAATTGAATGAAAATCTAGGTTTATTAGAAACTTCAGTATCATATTAGGTAAAGAATTTTAAAATAAATTGAGAGAGAGGTTAATGACCTGATGGGAATATATTTCAATACAAATGCAAATACATGTGTATATTTCATATTTTATGTATTAGAAATGACTTGAATTTTATTTTAATGCGTTTCTGTTGCTATAACTAAAGTGCATTTAGAGGGAATCATTTTGATATAAGCCTATTGGCTTCTGATGCTTCCTTGCATGTGATTTGTTTTATATAATTATCATGTTAATTGTATTGTGTGTTAAATAAACAAACTAAAAAAAAATTTTCACAGCCATCTTGCTGTAACATAGTTCAATTCAATTCACTTTTATTTATATAGTACCAATTCACAACAAATATAATCTCAAGGCACTTTACAACAAAAGTCCTTTCAATACAATTATACAAATATTCCAATCAGTTAAAAGTTTTATATGCAAGGAATCCCAGCAGATTGTGATGAGTCATCGACGTGAGGTTGTGCCCGGATCATGCAGACTCCAACCTCCGAAGAAACCTCCGGCAGAACCTGGCTCAGTACAAGCGGTCATCTGTCAAAACCATATGGGGGATGCTCGGTCACTTTGAGCATCATCTGGACCTATGTTCCCCATCCAGCAGGGACATTATACTTGAGCAGGGTACCAGACCATGTGGAACTTCTATGGGGAGAAAAATACTAAGAAAAAACTGGGTTAAAAATCGCAATAACAGCAGAAAAAATATATCTGGAGTGGTAGAAGAGAAAAGTAGAAGAGAGAAGAAAAGTGGTCAGTCTGTCCTCCAACAGTCTAAATTTATTGCAGCATAACAAAAACAAAAATAGCTCGGGATAACCTAAGCCACTCTAACTATAAGTTTTATCAAAAAGGAAGGTTTTAAGCCCAGTAAAAACAGAGATTATCTGCCTCACAGACTAAACTGGGAGCTGGTTCCACAGGAGATGAGCCTGATAACTAAAAGATCTGCCTTCCATTCTAATTTTAATAATCCTAGGAACTATCAGTAAACCTGCATTCTGAGAATTAAGTGCTCTGTTGGGAACATATGGAACAATCAGATCTCTGATGTATGATGGAGCTTGATTATTAAGGGCTTTATAAATAATGAGGATGATCATAAACCCGATTCTGGATTTAACCTGGAGCCAGTGGAGAGAAGCCAAAACAGGAGAAATGGGATCTCTCTATTTCATATTCATCAGAACTCTTGCTGCAGCATTTTGGATCAACTGAAGGCTTTAATGGTATTTTGTGGACGTCCTGATAATAAGGAATTACAGTAGTCCAGCCTTGAAGTAACAAATGCATGGCCTAGTTTCTCTGAAACACTCCTGGACAGGATGTTTCTAATTTTAGCAATATTCTGGAGGTGGAAGAAAGAAATCTTAGAAACCTGTTTATTATGGGATTTAAATGTCATGTCTTGGTCAAAAATTACACCGAGGTTATTTACATTGTTACCAGATACAATCCAGATTAAGTGATTGATTCAGAGGTTTCCTTTTTAAAGGTTCTGGTCCAAAGAAAACAACTTCTGTCTTCTGAATTTAAAAGTAGAATTCAGTCATCCAGTTTTTTATGTCTTTGAGACATGCTTGTATTCTACCTAACTGATTGGTTTCATCAGGTTTTATGGATAAATATAATTGTGTATCATCAGCATAACTGTGGAAATTAATTCCATGTTGTCTAATTATTTTACCAATTGGAATCATATATATAGTAAAGAGAATCAGACCAGGCACAGAACCCTGTAGTACTCCACAAGAAACCCTTGAGTGTGAAGAAGATTTATCATTGGCATGAACAAACTGCAATCTGTCGAACAGCTATGATTTTAACCAGCCTAGTGCTGTTCCCTTGATCCCTACAACATGTTCAAGCCTTTCTAAGAGAATATTATGATCGACCTTGTCAAAAGCAGCACTGAGATCTAACAAGACCAGAACAGTCACAAATCCATTATCTGAGGCCAATTAGAATATCATTAGTAACTTTTACCAGTGCTGTTTCAGTGCTATTATGAGCTCTAAAACCTGACTAAAATTCTTCAAACAGGTTGTTGCTGTATATATGCTCATATAATTGATTAGCAACTATTTCCTCAAGAATTTTGGATAAGAAAGGAAGGTTAGATATATGTCTGTAGTTAGCTAAGTCATGTTGCTCTAGGGAGGATTTCTTATGTAAAGGTTTTAATCACAGCAACCTTAAATTCCTGTGGCACATATCTATTTATTAAAGATACATTCATCATGTCTAGAATAGGGCCAGTAACCAGAGGAATCACTTCCTTAAATAATTTGGTTGGTATTGGGTCTAACATACAAGTTGAGTGTTTAAGTATGCAACTCTGCACTAAACCAGAGAGCCAATCTCCTATGAGATTGGCTCATAGGAGATTGCATACAGATGCTAACTGATTACCTTCTTTTTTAAGGGGGCTACACTGTCTACCACCAACACAGTGAGGAAGTAAGTCCACATGTGTAGGGAATGGATGGATCATATGTAAAAGTGTTGGACTTTAAGCTGGTTCTAAAATACTGTCATTATGTTTCCAAAAGCTCAGCCTTACATCGGAGACAGTTGTTGGTAGAAAAGGTAGTGCTGCTCATGTGAAAGTGTATCAAATTAACAATTATTGTTAGAAACAGTTGCCACAAAGCCCTGACATCAACATGATATAACTCGTCTGGTATGAATTAGGGTGGAGACTGAAATCCATCCCTTCTCATCTAGCCATCTAGCATGAGTGTCTGACCTCATAGAGGAAGTACGGTCAAGAATTTCTGCAAACCCACCCCCGAACCTTGCAAACAGCATTCCTAAAAGACTAAAAGCTAATTTACCTGGAACGGTTTAAGTTCTTTGTTTAATAAATGGGACTTTGTTTAACTTGCATGTGTGTATAAAGGCTATTGATTGGATAAGAGCCATTGGACAGGATTCAGTGCAACTCAATCATAATAAAAATTGATGATTTTTGTGAGTATACAGTATAAATGTAGCTATGTGTGTTTTCAGATTTAGAATAATTTACATGAACTCTATAAAAAGTAAAACATATTCAGTCAACAACACAGCAATTCCATTTTCAGCAGATTATTTTTAACACCTTACAGTCATATGATGTTGGATGTATTTGATGTGAGCCTTGCAAACAGACTCTGCACAAGCAGATTTGGGATGTTTCTGTAGATACTGATCATTAGAGCCTGCCCGCCCCCCCTGCCACAAGTCGTACTTTCTCATAAGCTTTCAGGATCTCACAAGAAAGGCACCCAGCAGACAGCGTGAGAGGCTCAGTGAAGGTAGAGAAGTTAGAGCAAGTCATAGTTGCAGTTAATAACAACTCTCAATATAATCCTGTCCCCCAACTGATGCCTTTGGAGAGATGCCAGATAAGAAGGGACGTGAGTTAAAGGGGGGGAGAAGGGACATGCGGATGTGTCACACCGTGCAGGGATCAATGTGAATGCCTAGAAGTACCGCTAAGTTAAATGGGAGGTGATAAGATGAGTAGGATGGGGGGTATGTTTGTCCTTAATGCTTTCACCAGCACGTATGGTCACGATCCCAGAGGCTGTTACGAAGGAAGTGGCCCAATGTGATAAAGCAGAGAATTCACAAAACAATGTTGTTTCTACTGACAGCATTGGAAAATTATATTGCTGAATGTGTTCCTCCTGATGTCATACGTATGTCCAATTTACAAATATATATGGACCTACAGAGATGGGATGGTAATGCCTACCAATTGCGTAAACTGACTTTGATTGACACCCTGAGCTTTACTCAGACCATCAATCCAAAACCTCTGGGAGGAATACGTACTGTAAACAGCAGTAAATAAACACTGAAAGACTCATCCCTGCATCCATAACCCTGTCTTTGTACATTACTCCCTGACAAGTGAGATTATCCCCACAGACCTTTGTGAGACAGAACAACACTAACAAGCCGGAGTGTTGCCACGAGAACCTGTTTTAGCTTCCAGATTTTTAGCTATATACAGGGAGAGATTGGGTAATTGCTGAATTGATTGCACACTCGATAGCAGTATGCCAGGAAAGAGCATGCAATCATTTGTAATTTACTTAATTTACAGATGCCAGTTCGGAGCACGCAATCGAGACTAGCGTAGTTTCAAATGAAAGGATGTGGGTCATTAAATGTGGAGTGGGCTGTGTGGAAAATGATTTGTCAGCTCGCATGTGGTGGGGCTGCCGAAACAACTCCTTTCCATCCCTTCTGCAGTGTTTTGATGTAAATGAACCGGTCCTCGCAGGCTTACTGACTTCTAAAGCCACCAACCATCCTTCAGGTTCCACATTATTTTAATTGTGATATCAGGAAAGTGCAACCAAATACCTCATTCCTGTGCCCTATCAGACATAAAAAGCCATGAACCACAGAGGTAACCATTTCAGCATATCCCAAATAAACATATTTATGCACACTGGAGACTCATAAAGGAGCTTACTCAGAGTAAAATCAAACAAATGTGTGAGTGCTTCTGTGTTCCTTTCTGCCATTATTTGCTCCTGTGCTGTTTGCCACAAGCCACTAAGGTTGTCTGCATATTTGCATTATTGACTTACATGTGAGTTCATCAATAATTAATTGCTGTAGCAGCTTTGCCACAGGCTAGGATCAGAGCCAGAAACATACTCACAATGCGTGAGTATTATGACCTCAAACTCTGTCTATGCATTGGCTGGATTATTAGCAAAAGAATCCTGTTTTGACTCCTTCACTGTTGCTCTGCCAATCTTAGTGAATTCAAATCTCATCGAAAGTCAATTCTGCTTAAAATATGAAGTTCATATATTACATGGATTAATTACATCCCCCCTTAAAAAAAATCATGGGTTAAAATCAACTGAAATTGGGTTTTTTGTAACCCAACACCTAGGTAACTATTGGACCAACCCAGCAGTAGTTAATTTTACCCAACAAAATGGGTTAGAAATTTAATTTAAATGCTTGGCAAAATTTATGCCAGTTTCAGGCCATCGACTCAATCGTCAAATCTGTAAGGGCCAGGCCTCAAACCACCAACCTCCCAAACACAAGAGGAACTTTCATCTCCTGAGCCACAGCAGCTATTTACCTATCAGTCTGGCAAAACAGGAGACTAGTTGGAGAATTCAAACATGAACAAAAGCCCGCAAATACGGACTTTTCGTTACCTAGTTTTGTAAATGGCTAAAAACAAAACAGATGTACTGCATCCATATATGTTTCCATGATTTATTTTTATAGCACTCTTTCAACACAAGGCTGATAACAACAACATAAAGATACTACTTTAATATTTAACTCGAGAGACCCAATGTGAATTAGATATAGGCGTATAGTGTACAAAAAAATTATGACTTGGCTTGACGCTGGATGATCCGTTTGGAAAATGGGAGAAGTCCACGTGATGATGTGTTGAGGTTCAAAGCATAAAAATCCTTATTTATTCTTTTGTTTGTATACTGTATATTGTTGTTCAATAAAGTTCTTTAAAATAATAAATAAATAAATACAACCCAGGTCCTGAATCAACTGATGTTTGTCGGGTTAATGGATTTTAACCATAGACTGTATATAACCCAACTGTGTTTAACCCAATGCATGGGTTGCACAAAATTACCCAAAATAATAACCCATGTCCCATATAATAACCCAAAATGGGTTACACATTTGATAACCCAGTAGTAGGTTTGATTACATAACCCAGCATTTTTTTGTGTACAGTGACATATCTAAATGATGATGATGATTACCGTAAACATTAACATGGCTTATAACCAATAAAAGCACTTTTTTTCAGAAAATTCGAAAGTCTGTCAGAGAATTATGCACATTACACAGTAGGGATTTGCCAATTCATCAAAAATCGAATAATTGCGATGAGAAATGTAACGAATCACCAGTATTAAAAAATTAGAAAAACAAACATCTGGCATTCCACATGGACATTTTTTGGGGACGGACTTGCGGAAACAGGCTACCATGGGAAATCTACATACCGTAGCAAATATTTTCCACTTTAGTTATATGTCGTTGTGTATTATGCTAGCAGCAATGTCCTCATTTCCCAAAAAAGTAACTTTTTCCCTGGGCTGCAGCACAGTGAAGTGCAGGGTAGGGTATTAAAAAAAAATTCAGCCCAAGTGTAGCTTTACAGATGAACCACAAAGGAAATTTCCTTCATATTATCATGTTTGCGACTAATGTGTGACAGAGTGCACCATGCTCGTAGCTGCAGTTTTCTTTCTGTGAATGACAGCAACCAATCATCCCGTTGGTCACAGTGATACAAAAACTATGAAAACAATGTGAAAAGTTAGAGTTCATGTATTAAATCGACAGTGAAAAACCAAAGACTTTGGTTTACACTTTAAGTGCACTTAGCAGAATGCTGCTTTTTATTTTCTAATACTTTGAAGAGAAAATAGTTTCAGAGAATATAATTTCTGATTTTTGTGCGATTTTCATCCTGTATGAGCTGTAAAAAGAGCTGTTTAGGCTTTTTCCTAATAAGGAAGATTAATGATTTATATTTATATTTCAGTCATTACTGTAACGGTGGACTTGTAAAAATGAATCTGAAGTTTATTTTAATAATCTTTTTAAAAACAGGACTACTTTAAATATGTTAAAACTAGGGATGTTCGGTATTGGCTTTTCTACAGATATCCGATATACCGATATAGCCTAACTCATAATTCCCGATACCAATATAAACTGATACCGATATTTTGGGACCCTCCCTCATAAAAAACAACAATTACTAAACCCTTTTAGGTAACCACAATGGAATATCATGTATCATGCATACTTGAGTTTTAAAAATTTAGAAAAAGGAAAACGTACCAGAATTTTTGTTAGGCAATTGATATTTTGTCTTCAAAAGTAGCTGGAACATTTTCTCACACAGAGAATACTGACAAAGGCCCACCACTCAGGACAAATTTCTACTTTTACCTTTGTGGCTGATGACGTCATCAAGTGCGCCCGATAGACAGTCAAGGTTGGCCCAGAAGAAGCCTTTTGATAAATTGAAAGTTATCTCAAACAAATAATATCTCAAAAACTAAACCTCAAATCTGTCATAGTTTTACATTCTGAGAGAGAAAAGAAGTAGCTGAAGAGTTTGATATATAATATGTGTATGGTGTGAAAAACTCATCTTATTAAAAAATAAAAACCGATACCGATAATTTCCGATATTTCATTTTCATGCCAATATCGGCCGATAATGACTTCAGGCCGATAATATCGGACATCCCTAGTTAAAATCAAAGATCTATAAGTAAACAGACTATGAAGTGTTTAAGAATTGGACCAAGTGTCCTACTTTATGAAACCTAAAATATGACCACCATTTAATACTTCTGGTGCCAATACTTATTTGCTCTGGCGTTCATGAAAGTGTGACCTTTACATTATAATAAAACATATATTGGACACGTGTCTGTGTTATTTGTGGTTTCATAAAAATAAAAACCAAGACTTAAATTTGATTGGATACTTCAATTAAGGGAAACTGAGTGGATTTAAAAGTAGAAAGTAAGTAGTCGTGGAAGAAATTAAGAAAAATATCGTAAATAAAAATAAAAAAAAGTTAAACAGTTGTTTTAACTGGAGGTTATCATGCACAATTGACTTTTTAATGCTGAACATCGTGATCATTTTGACATTGTTGTGCTTTGACTCATCCACTCATGTTTGACTATTGTTTGCATTTCTGCTGTTAGTCATGGGAGGTCCTGTCCCACATATGCCCTCCTTTTTCATGTATTCCCTCCTCCGACCTGACTACTGAGCATAGCCTCCACCCTTGCAGAGCACCCCTCCGCACGCTCCGCACACAACTCCGGCACAGCAGCAGCTGCAACAATTAAACCTACTATATACTTCATCAACATTGGAATGGATAGACACAACACCAGTATCCGTCGATACAAGGGCTCTCCATAACCTACGCAACTATCGTCGTTGTAGAGCTCAATTTTCAAACCATCCATAAACGAAGAGTGCATGCCTGTGATTGGTCAGCCCGGCATCAGCCGGTGATCATTTCACCAGAACAGTGCTCAATTATCGATGTAATCAGTAGTCAATGCAGCTTCTGGGCACTAAATACTTTATATTGCTAGCTTATCTAATAGAGTATTTTGGCGACTTTGAACACCAGGAGGTGTAGAGAACAACAAAACAGACCACTGTGTTTGATTACATTCGTTTATAGAGTATTCCATGAGTTACACTTATAGAAAAAAGCTTTACAGCTAAATAAAAATTACTAATGGTCATTGATACTTGAGGGTGAATGTGTCTACAAGCTGAAGAAAAATAAACTCTAGTTGGCATGGCAACAGTAGAAAGAAAAACTCATAATGGTCACAGAAATAACTTTAATCTGACAAAAGTAATAATAAATAAAAATTATATAAATGTTGACCAATGAAAGTCAGACATTGCTTTTCATCCATGCTTCAACGGAATTATTTAAAAAATAAATGCATGAAACAGGCCTGGACAAAAATGATGGTACCCACAACTTAATATTTGGTTGCACAACCTTTTGAGGCAATCACTGCAATCAAATGATTCCTGTAACTGTCAATGAGACTTCTGCACCTCTCAGCAGGTATTTTGGCCCCCTCCTCATGAGCAAACTGTTCTAGTTGTTTCCGGTTTGAAGGGCGCCTTTTCCAGACAGCACGTTTCAGCTCCTTCCAAAGATGCTCAATAGGATTGAGATCAGGGCTCATAGAAGGCTAGTGTTTTCCTCTTAGCCCTTCTTGGGTGTTTTTAGCTGTGTGTTTTGGGTCATTTTCCTGTTGTAAGACCCGTGACCTGCGACTGAGACCATGCTTTCTGACACTGGCCAGCACATTTCTCTCTAGAATCCCCTGATAGTCTTGAGATTTCATTGTACCCTGCACAGATTCAAGACACCCTGTGTCAGATGCAGCAAATCAGCCCCAGAACATAACCGAGCCTCCCCCATGTTTCACAGTAGGGACCGTGTTCTTTTCTAGATATGCTTCATTTTTCCGTCTGTGAACATAGAGCTGATGTGCCTTGGCAAAAAGTTAAATTTTTGTCTCATCTGTCCACAGGACATTCTCCCAGAAGCTTTGTGGCTCGTCAGCATGTAGTTTGGCATACTCCAGTCTGTTTTTTTTAATGATTTGTCCTCTGGCTCAAACAGCGAAGGATGTTCCGATCTGACACTGATGTTCCTTGAGCATAAAGTTCAGCTTGGATCTATTTTGAAGTCTTTCTAGGCTCTTTTGTTACCATTTGGATTATCCGTCTCTTTGATCTGTCATCAATTTTCCTCCTGCAGCCACGTCCAGGGAGGTTGGCTACAGTCCCATGGATCGTACATTACTGAATGACATGTGCAGCTGTAGTCACAGAAACATCTAGCTGCTTGGAGATGGTCTTATAGCCTTTACAGTTAACATGCTTGTCTATGATTTTCTTTCTCATCTCCTGAGACAACTCTTTCCTTTGCTTCCTCTGGTTTATATTGAGTGTGGTACACACCACGTCACCAATCAACACAGTGACTACCTGGAGTCCTATATATAGGACCACTGAGTGATTACATGATTGTAGACACCTAGGATGCTGATTAGTGGACATACCTTGGATTAATATGTCCCTTTGGTCACATTATTTTCATTCTTTTCTAGGGGTACCATCATTTTTGTCCAGGCCTGTTTCATGCATTTATTTTTTAAATAATTCTCATGAAGCATGGAGAAACAGCAATGTCTGACTTTCATTGGTCAACATTTATATAATTTTTATATATTATTGCTTTTGTCAGATTAAAGTTATTTCTGTGACCATTATGAGTTTTTCTTTTATTTAATGAAGGGTACCAACAATTTTGTCCACGTCTGTATTTACTTAAACTACAAACGATCAATAAAAAAGTAGTGTGATTTTTGTAGAAAACATATCTGTAAACCACTGTAGATCCAAGTCATGATAAGGTTTACAAATGTGCTTTACTAACAGAATGTAAATTTTTTACTAACATCATACACTTCTTTTAGCTTAATAATAATAATAAAAAAGAATAGAGATTTATTTTTTTTCAATTGATAAATAGGGATAATATTTTAATGTCTGCATTTTCTCCTAGATTCAAAAATAGAATCTATATCAAGAAACCTGCAAGACATTTTGTTTTTTTGTTTGTTTGTTTTTTGATGTTGAGCAAAAAATCTGAAAAAATCCCAATGTTAATAGGTGGAACAAATATAACTGGAAATTGGTGCTGGCCAATAAAATCCTAATCAGTGCATCTCTGCTTGAAACGTATCCCTCAATGTGTTTTAAATAAAAAAAGTTTGACCTTTTGAACTGAATTACTGAAATAAAATTACCTTTCACTGATATTTTAATTTACGGAACCACGCCAATAACTTTCATTATTAAAAAAGGGAACCTTCAATTTGATGCAAGGTTGGAGCTTCGCAGTAGAAATTCTTAGGTTTTAAGTATCATAGTGCAGCTAAGCATGACTCTTTTTCTATTAAAGAAAAGAGCATTTCGGTCATCTTAATAATTCATGAATTTGCTCAGGTTCCTTGGATTCTGTCAATAAATCCACAGTGGGCTTTTGTAGTATTTACTATTGCCAGGTTTCTTTCCCACCTTTTACAAATGTTCAGTAAATCACAAGAGGGATTTCAGTGGCAGCAGATAGAGGTAGAACTGTCAAGTAACGCATACCTTGGAAATGGTAAACTTCCTGAATGTATGCAAATTACTTTTTTCTTAATTGTATCTTTAGTTTTCCATAGCTGTGAGAGGTATCATAAATATTGTGACAATGTGGACAATGTTCAAGCCATGCTGAAGGTCAAACCTTTTTTTCAGCTGGATCATCCCGTCAGTGCTTGAGAAATACCAGATACTGCCTAAGTCACAATTTTATATATATAAAGTCTTGGAACAAATGTTCCAATCATATTTTTAGCGTTCGAAAAACCTCATAAGATATAAATCCCAACAATAAAGTTCAGACTGTGTAGTTTAACACAATAGAACGTAACTAAATTTAAACAGGCTACAGCTCTTAAACAAGCTGCTAAGTGAAATGTAGTCTAGTTGGTGAAATGCACAGCTAATTTGAGCCGCAGCTATCACAAGTTTAATAAATGTTAAAAATCTGACTAAATTTTAATGCATTCTTAGACAATTATTTTTGGCTACTGAATAATGATTAATAAGTGCATTTTGTGTTGATATCCCGCTCATTTGGATTTAAATAGATTACACTTCATTATTATTGTATTTGCACTGGAACACAGTTACATTATATCATGGCTTTCTTTCTGTGGCTCTAGGGTCGAACTTATATGGCTACTATTGGAGCGAAACATCATCTTATAGTATGCACTCTTACAATGAAATGTCTCAAAACAAAGTCCACAACTCACAAAGTGCAGTCCAGCTGCTTACAGCACGTGACTTGGTTTGAGGGATTTTGTTTTTTCATTTTTTATAAATTATGAAGCATATATCAAGATAGGTGCATCAAGCCTTAGACATTGTATCTTTCTTTGAGACTGAAATTAGGAAAACATATATATTGACCTAAAAGAACGTGTTGACAGTCTGATAACACAAAGCTTCTAACAGTTTTCATAATTTATTTTATGATTTACTTGGAAGCCCTTTAAAATAGTTGAGATATAAATTTAACACCTACAGTATATGACCCTTCTATTTTGAAACATAGCTTTTCATTTACTAGCATACCGTAATAATTTATATTTAACACATTAGATAAACTTAAAAAAGCAAACCACCTAAAATTGTGTTAGTGTCTTTACAATTAGATGCAGTGCGGTATGTAAAGCTATGGAATTTGACTACAGGATTTGTCAGATTGGGAGAAGTAAGGAAAAGGAAAATAATCAGAAGTACATATATTTCCATATTTACAGTCATACTGAATATACAATAGGTACGGAAAGTATTCAGACCCTTAAATGTTTTTACTCGTGTTTTATTGCAACCATTTGCTAAAATTAAAAAAGTTAATTTTATTTATCTTAAACACTCAGCACCCAGATAATGACAGTAACATACAAACAAAACTGCAAAATTTTTTACAAATATAAATAGAGAAAAACTGAAACATCACATGATCATAAGTATTCAGAACCTTTGCTTCAGTATTGAGTAGAAGAATCCCTTAGAGCCAGAGATGTAGCAAGCTTTTCAAAAGTGTGGGGGATGGATGTTTTTTGTTGTTGTTTTTTGCTCTTTTTTTATTAACAATAAAACCGATAAATACAAAGACTGGTACTCAGTAAAAGTTTTGGTTAAACTCTCTGCTCCTCTCAACCATTTCATCTTAATCCTTTTCCTCTCTTACCTCTCCCTCACTCTGTTCCTCATCTCTGTCTTCCTCACTCCTGGCCACATCCATCAAACTCTAATCAAAATATTTCAAATGAACTAGTGAATCTGGTATAAAAACACCAGACACGTGTCTGGGATAGGAATAAGCACCACCCATAATACAAACACACAAACATGATCTCTCTTCCTTTATAGGTTTCTCAACATCACTTACAGCAATTATCTAGAAAAAGGTGTAAATATTTTCCTGCCTCTTTCTTTTTCTGAATGTTAACGATTCTTCATGACAAAAAGATAGTAGTAAGCTTGATAGTTACATAGGTCTGAAAAGACTGTGACTGCTAAATATGGCTTACTTGCACTTGAAAAGGGGAGATATCACGGTACAGCACAGCATGATGCTCCCACCACCATGTTTCAATGGAGGAAGTGTATTTTGCAGATGATTAGCAGTTCCTGGTTTTTCTCCACACATCCCGCTAAGAAAAATTAACTCCAAAAAATTAAATATTGGTCTCATCAGGCCAGAGAATGTAACTCGATTCAAGAATTCAGGCTTCAACCAGTGGCTTATTTTATTTTATTTTTTCAGCAAGAAATGCATGCAGATAATGTTTGAAAAGAAAATTACCAAAAACAAAACATCTACTATAGCTATAATATAATATATATTTATTTATTTTCAATCTTATATATATATATCCATCCATCCATTTTCTTTACCGCTTAAACCTTAATGGGTCACGGGGGTGCTGGTGCCTATCTCCAGCTGTCAATGGGCGAGAGGCGGGGTACACCCTGGACAGGTCGCCAGTCCATCACAGGGCAGGACAAACAGGACAAACAACCATGCACACACTCACACCTAAGGACAATTTGATGACATCAATTAACCTGACATTCATGTTTTTGGACTGTGGGAGGAAGCCGGAGTACCCGGAGGGAACCCACGCATGCACAGGGAGAACATGCAAACTCCATATATATATATATATATATATATATATATATATACACACAGGAGGACTGGGCAAAATGCATTTACCCCTTCTTGGGGGGATAAATAAAGTATCTATCTATCTATCAATCTGACAGAGTCTGTCAAATTTAGCTTTATAATATTTATAAAGACTTTAGCCTTATGGCTCATTCTTTTTATTTTATGTTTACTTATGTTAAATGTTTTATGTGCACAACTGTACCGGAAAAAATTCCTAGTTTGTGAACTTGTTCTCAAACAATGGCAATAAAACGGATTCTGATTCTGATTCAAAGGATCAAGTACAGGTCAGACATTCATCAGGGCTAAGAGTGCTTAGTAAAACCGAACCAAAAGCAGTTAAATGATAGGTAATTTATGGTTAAAGCAACACTTTTGCTTTCAAACTAGTTTCAATGGTTTTTGAGCCAGAAAACAGAGCAGCTTCACATGAGACAAGACTCGGCAGGCCCCTGCTCACCAGAAATTGCACTAAACAACTACAGTAACATGTAATAAAGCAAGGCAAGGCAAGCACACTTTCAACACAGGCCAATTCAAGGTGCTTTACATGATTAAGACTGGTTCACAGCATAAATCAGTTTAAGTGGAGCAACAGTCATTTTTTAGTCTCAAACCATCTATGACCACTTTGTTATCTGCAGAGCCAAGCAACAGCAAGTTGCAGCAGGGTTTCTTATGACTGTTATAATTCCATCTTCAACCAGTAGGGAGGAAAAAATGGAAACTTAACATGTTTATTTAACAAAGGGAGCAACTGATTTATGACAGGCTAATTTAGATAGCTTTTGTCAAAAATTATTCATATAATAAAGATAAAGATAAAGAGCATTTTACATTTACTCTGGTTATTTTAGTTTGATGTTAGAATTGATTTGACAATTTTAAGCAATTCAAAATGACAATAAAGCAAAAAGCTGAGTAAATCTATAAACCACTGCATAATTTCCCAGCCAGAGAAAAGTTTTAGTAAAAACATTTAAAAAAAAAAAAGCATATTTGACTTCAGACTATTCTCACTTGTCTCCTCTCGGTTTAAAAAAATAAAAGAAAAAAAAGAGAGTGTGGGTGGATATTTATAATTGGCGGAAAATAATACACAAATTAAGTGAATTTAGTAATTAACTAAGGCTTATATTGTCATGTTTTTAGTTTGACTCATAAGCCAGCACAGAAACTCTCGGACAAAAGATTAGCGTCTTTCTTAAATAAAAGTTTATTTTCTTCCAAGAAGGGAGGTGGATCGTGGGAGACGGCGACGCTGGAAAACAAGACTGGAGGTGAGTTAGAAGAAAGGATTGTATGACTTGTTTTCTTAGAGGAGAAGGAGGTTGATTGTGACTCACGGATGGGAATGGACACCGGAGTAGGAGGAAGAGGTAAGGGACCAGAGCGGAGCAGGATTCTGGAAGATGGGAATGATGTGGACTGAACCTCCTTCTCCACAGGCAGCTGGGGAGAGCGGAGGAGATCAGGAGCCGAGCAGCAGCAACGGTGAGGCTGGTGGAGCAGGGAAGTTAGGAGCGGCCGCACCCCAGGAAGACGAGCGTCCAGGGCAGGTATCAGGAGATGGTTCACAGGAGGAACTTCGGAGAGCCTGAGATGGTCTGGGGTTGACGCGGCGAGTCCGGAAGGAACTAAGACGAGGAACACAGGAGGGAACAAAGGTAAGAACATGGACAAATATCGAGCGTAGCGTAGACTAAGGGTCAGGGTTACCACTCCAGGAAACGGAATCATCTGACGCCCGTCTGGTGGATCCGCTCCCTCTAAATACTGCTAAGATGATTGCAGTAACGAGCTCCACCTGTTGCTGCTTAATCCTCAGCACCTGTGGAGAGAAATGTACAGACAGCTCCTCCTGCTGGATCCTGACATATATAAGGGTCTAATCTAATATATCGTATCCAACTTATCCAGTTAGAAACAGTGACCTGTGTGGAGAGTAGGTGTGTTTGCTATCATGATGTCTGCTCCAAACTTCCAGAAACATCCCACTAAATTTTTATTATTTGCTTTATTTAGAGAAGAGTTGTAAAATGTTTTAGCTTGGCTTGGGTCATTAATGTCTAATGAGCTGTTTGTTTCAATAGTTGTTTGCCCCTGGTTCTTTTCTGCCATGCATCAGGAGGTCATCTGAATGTTAACACGCAACATTTTGCATGACTAATTAGATTCCACCAAAACCATTAGGCAAACATGTTAGCCTGTCCATTAAAGTATCCAAACATGGTGTTTGAATACCCCCCCCCCATTGCTGATTCCTTTAGCAGAAGTATTATTGCACTATTTACTACTATTACCATTTTACTCATTAGCTCAAATACTAATAGACAACTTGAAGAAGCAGATGTAAAAGCGAGGCAGTAGGAGATAAAATAGAAAATATAAACATTAAAGGAACCACAGCATTCAAGTATGTGTCAGGATAAAAAGATGCACAATAAATTCTAAGGGCTGCACACCTACAGGAACTATTACATGGTCAAATAACTACTTTAAACATGGTCTGCATTTGTCCACTAATCAATTTCCTCCTCTCACCATATCGGAAGTGATCTGTATCTGTGAAAGTGATCCTCTGCCTTAAAGGGCATACCGACCACAAAGCCAAATGAGCTCGCCACCCTTAATACAGTTCACCACCTCTCTCCCACTCCTTTCATCTCATCCTTTACCTTTGAACCTAGAGCAATACCTTTAAGAGGAGCACAATCAATATTTTAGGTATTAGAACCAAGAATAGATATAACATCAGAGTTCGCTAGGGTCAGTTGGCCAGCTCTGCTGCTTCTGAAATGGCAGGATTTATAAAACATTTAAACAGATTAACCATACAGATAATAAGCATTATTGATTCTTGGTTTCATGCTCCATTTTTCTTTGAATGTTTGGCTTCTTCCTCTTCATCCTTCGTCTTCCTTTGGTAACTCCTGTCCACAGCTGATTGGTGTGAGTGTTCATCTGGGTTTTCCACATGGATAGATACGTGGGTCAATATCTTTCCAAAGTGGACTTGGCAACAAATGAAAGCCGGACAACCTGAAAAAGCTGCAAAGGGGAAAAGATGAGGAAAGTCAAATCAAGATTAGCTCTGAAAAAAAAGAGGCTACAGTAGGCAATACTGTATGTACAGTGGGTATGTAAAGTATTCCGACTCCTTTAAAGTTTAAATTTTTTGTTTCATTGCAGCAATTTACTTAAATAAAAAAAACACATAATTTCTCGTTATGTAAACTCAGCGCTAACCTTGTGCTGCAGGCTGGATTCTCACCAGATTTGAAGTTTTTCAAACCCATGGTATTTCATCTTGTACTGCTGACTCGCCTCGATAAACTGCCTGACTCTACCAGAGGCCTGGGAGCTCGAAAATCCTGTGTTATTCCAAGTAATGCACATTTCTGGACCGAGATGTCTGAGGTTCTTTAAGGGACCTGCTCAAGCCATTCCTCCAGTTTGGGGATAACTGCCCCCCCGAGTATTACCACAGGTACTACTGTCACCTTCAGCTTTCAAGCCTTCTCTAGCTCTAGACTTATATACACTACCGTTCAAAAGTTTGGGGTCACATTGAAATGTCCTTATTTTTGAAGGAAAAGCACTGTACTTTTCAATGAAGATAACTTTAAACTAGTCTTAACTTTAAAGAAACACACGCTATACATTGCTAATGTGGTAAATGACTATTCTAGCTGCAAATGTCTGGTTTTTGGTGCAATATCTACATAGGTGTATAGAGGCCCATTTCCAGCAACTATCACTCCAGTGTTCTAATGGTACAATGTGTTTGCTCATTGGCTCAGAAGGCTAATTGATGATTAGAAAACCCTTGTGCAATCATGTTCACACATCTGAAAACAGTTTAGCTCGGTACAGAAGCTACAAAACTGACCTTCCTTTGAGCAGATTGAGTTTCTGGAGCATCACATTTGTGGGGTCAATTAAACGCTCAAAATGGCCAGAAAAAGAGAACTTTCATCTGAAACTCGACAGTCTATTCTTGTTCTTAGAAATGAAGGCTATTCCATGCGAGAAATTGCTAAGAAATTGAAGATTTCCTACAACGGTGTGTACTACTCCCTTCAGAGGACAGCACAAACAGGCTCTAACCAGAGTAGAAAAAGAAGTGGGAGGCCGCGTTGCACAACTGAGCAAGAAGATAAGTACATTAGAGTCTCTAGTTTGAGAAACAGACGCCTCACAGGTCCCCAACTGGCATCTTCATTAAATAGTACCCGCAAAACACCAGTGTCAACATCTACAGTGAAGAGGCGGCTGCGGGATTCTGGGCTTCAGGGCAGAGTGGCAAAGAAAAAGCCATATCTGAGACTGGCCGATAAAAGAAAAAGATTAAGATGGGCAAAAGAACACAGACATTGGACAGAGGAAGACTGGAAAAAAGTGCTGTGGACGGATGAATCCAAGTTTGAGGTGTTTGGATCACAAAGAAGAACGTTTGTGAGACGCAGAACAACTGAAAAGATGCTGGAAGAATGCCTGACGCCATCTGTTAAGCATGGTGGAGGTAATGTGATGGTCTGGGGTTGCTTTGGTGCTGGTAAGGTGGGAGATTTGTACAGGGTAAAAGGGATTCTGAATAAGGAAGGCTATCACTCCATTTTGCAACGCCATGCCATACCCAGTGGACAGCGCTTGATTGGAGCCAATTTCATCCTACAACAGGACAATGACCCAAAACACACCTCGAAATTGTGCAAGAACTATTTAGAGAAGAAGCAGGCAGCTGGTATTCTATCGGTAATGGAGTGGCCAGCGCAGTCACCAGATTTGAACCCCGTTGAGCTGTTGTGGGAGCAGCTTGACCGTATGGTACGCAAGAAGTGCCCATCCAACCAATCCAAATTGTGGGAGCTGCTTCTAGAAGCGTGGGGTGCAATTTCTCCAGATTACCTCAACAAATTAACAGCTAGAATGCCAAAGGTCTGCAATGCTGTAATTGCTGCAAATGGAGGATTCTTTGATGAAAGCAAAGTTTGATGTAAAAACAATCTTATTTCAAATAAAAATCATTATTTCTAACCTTGTCAATGTCTTGACTCTATTTTTTATTCATTTCACAACGTATGGTGGTGAATAAGTGTGACTTTTCATGGAAAACACAAAATTGTTTGGGTGACCCCAAACTTTTGAACGGTAGTGTATATATATATATATATATATTAGGGGTGAGACTCGATAAAAAAAAGTCTGAAAGGATTTTGGCGGATGGCAATCACACTTTACAGGCATGAATAATGTTATCTTAAGGTCTTTCAATGTTTGAAAAATGCAGTTAAATGTATGCCAATTCAACAGAGTAGTAAAAGAAAATTAACATAATTGGCAAAAAATCAACAGACCTAAAACCAAAGTGTCATTTTGAGTATACTTTCAGAACTTTGTCTTAAAAATAAATAAATAAAATAGCAAATAAGGTTATTTTTTCAGGGTGATCATATTTTGATTTTTAATGGACACTTGTTTTTTTCCGTGGACACTTTCCCCTGTCCTGAAACACTTTCCTGAAACATTTTCAGGACTGGGCGTAGACTTTTGAATTTGAATTTTTAAAACATGCATTTTCTGTGGTTAGAAAGAATAGTTGAATAACAAACTTTTAAAAAGGTTTTATGAGTACAAAAAAACCCTTTAATACCTTTAAAATAATAATAGCAATTATTACTTTCCTAAATTAGAAATTTGATCAGTACCAGTTATAGTTTACTATTTATTTTTTTAAATGAAACAAAAAAAACCTGAAATAATATTCTCAGAAGTATTTACTATTCACTGTAATAAAAGTAAAAAACAGCAGTCTGAAAAAGATGATAAAAACTGTGTACACTCATTGTTTCATTTTCAAACTCACCCTCCTCAGCCAATTTATAGATTAACTCTCACTTTGCACAGCAATGTTAGTTTCTGTGTCCACGTGACCTGCGGGTTCAGCTTTTTGTCAGACACAGAAACATGTGCCAGATATATTAATGATGCTCTCTGATTGTTTGTTGCAGCTAGACGGTTTGTCTTATGTGATTCGTACGTCAAGGTGGTGCTTTAATGTAAACAGCCCAACACAGACAGACACAAGGGGAACACAAGGGGAAATCGACATAACAGGGGCACCACTTGCGGTCTGTTCAGTCTATGAATGAATCAGAAGCAGGCATTAAGTGACCGTTCGCGAAGGATGTCAAATGAGAAAAAGGACGCCTCCTACATACATCGCATCCGTCAGTTTGAGTATGGTCCCCTCATAAACAGGGAAACCCACTTGGAATTAAAGAGCGCTTGAAAAGTGGATATTTACCCATTATATTCACATTCTCACCTTATAGCCTCTCGTGTGTCCCACCAAATAATGAACAGACAAATTGATTGGAATGAAAAATGCGATTAAATGCCTTTCCTTTCTTTCTTTTTTTTTACGCAATTTCACCTTTTAAGCCGAGATACAGAAATAAATTCACTTTTCATAATTTTCTAATTTTTTCTAGTTTTATCTGAATGGGCCTGATTTATCAATATTCCTAATGAGGATGGCAATATTGTGTGCGCAGGAACAGTGGGTTGTCCTTCAGTTGCAGGTGATCTACTAAGATTGTGTGAGCAATTCATAACAGGAGCAAAGTGTTGTACTCAAATGAGAACTTTACGGCCGCTGACATGAGCTGGAGAGAGGAGGAATAGGTGCATGGATTCATGATGCTTGTTTGGGAAAATAAATGGGGAAAAGAAAAACAACATACATATCAAGTCTATGGTTTTTACAGAGCTAAATACTATTACACTAGAATGTTGTGGGTTATGTTTCTCTTTTTTTTTGATATGTACCGCCATCTGCTTCAAGCACACAGTGTATTCCAGAGTTATTAAAGCTGCAGCATGTCCAGAACAAGATGATGACTGTACTAGATTTCATCAACTGAAACCCATTAATATTAACCACTCCGTCTCTACTAGGTGCTGACCATAGACTGTAAAAAAGAATAGACAGTGCCTCTTCACTCCTCCCCGTTTACCAGAATGATACACTTTCATGGGGGAATTCATGGCGGATTCTGTTGGGGAAGGAATTTTCAGTCAAAATAGGATTCCTGCAAACCAACTCACTATGGTGTCAGTGAACTAACTAAGAACCACCAGATCCCCAAATCCTTCCAGCGTGTTCGTTGAATTTCTGCAAGAGGTACAATAAAAACACATCACACAATTACTGCAGCTGCCAGAAAATCACTCATGAGCGTGCCCAGCTGTTGGAAAGAAAACCCCCAGCTGAGCAAAGAACATGAGGTGTGCCTTGGCTTTTATTAAAACAGCATTGAATAATCATGAACACAAAGGAGTGGTTTAAACATCTTCAACAAATCAAAAATAGACAACATTATTTATGCATACACACAAAGTAACCTTATTGGTCCATTCATATTGTTGGTAGTTTGTGCATGCCTAATTAATTACCTTCCTGTTATTCTACTTAAATGTGACTTTACAAACCAGCTCTAAGTAGATTTTCTGCTGACCGTTTTTATCTGCATCCTTCCATTGTCAATTGTGTGGTAAGACTTCCTGCCAACTAGGCCTGTGCTTTCCTGTCATATGTTAAGTTCACAGAAAAATACTTCACTATTAAAAGTTAAATGCTACACTCAATTTAAAGAATACATATTATAAACACATAAGGATGACCTGAAATAAAAAGAAATCATGACATATATCATCCATATTAATACAAACTCTTACAACAAGTCACTTTTGGATAATACTGATTTAACAAAAGGGTTATACTATAAGAAAAATAAAGACATAAAATATCATCAACATCTTCTTCAAAACATGGTTTGGGATTTTATTTATCAATCAAAGTTTTATATATCTTTGAAATAATCGTTAGGTTAAGGTTACTTCCGTTTTTAATGCTTATAACTTTCTGGTTCTCAAATGTAGAGTTAATGACGCTAATATTAAAATCTATTCAAAAAGAAACAATGAATGTTACAAGATAGGTTTCTATGATTTAAAGGAATCATAAAATGACTTAAACAATTTCATTATACAATGTATACTATTTTCTATACATTTCCTAATCTATTGCCCTAACCTTTTGCAGTCCAGACATCCTCCATATCCTGTTTTTCTCCACTAGTTTGGGTGCAAAGGTTTAACATCCTATTCTAAAGTTCCTGTTTCTATCTAACTAACTTGTATGCACATGACAAACATCTCTTTAAGCAATAACAACACTTCAAAGCGGTTATAATAAAGTCACCAATACATTTCGTAGATCCCAAAGCAATGTTTTATACTATTTTTCCCATCAATTCACAGACTCCTCCTCCCCAGCTCTGACGAAGCATGTTCCTAAAAAGGGCATAGGGGAGGGATCATCACTATAGATTCTGCCCATCGCGGGGCGTGTAGTTCGGTCGTAATCACGCCTATTCTGCTCCCGCGACTTTAGCTCTGATGCTAAACTTGGCTTGGTCCCCTTATTAATTATGCAAGATTTTAAAAAATTATCTTACGAAAACCAGCCTGGGGCCCAGGTTTTTTATGAGACCAGAGTTATCTCAGCAATAATATGTAGCCATAGGAAGTTTTTAAAAAATGGGCACCAGGAATTAAAGTTGTTTTTAACGTGTCTAAAGTCCAATGCTATTCAATGGGGGCCAACGGCCAACTGGAGGTACTACAGCAATGGAGTAGCAATAGCAGACTCCATGGTATTCGGTCACCATGCAGAGCAGCCAGCGGCCATTGGTGCTGGCGCATAACTGTCATGTTTATGGATATTAGAGTGTTATTTACTATTAGGTTATATTCTCTGTGAAGGCCATTTTTTATTTGGCAATAATAAAATGTTGAATGTGGTGGCGCAAAGTTAAGACATGCCTTTTAAATGCGATAAAAATAGGTGCCAAAATAGCCACCCCAAACATTTCGATGTTTAGTAGATCACACTGCACCTGGAACACCTACTTATCCAGCTCTTCCCTCTCAACATTTTGCTTTTCCTGACAGAATAACCCATATTGCATATTTAGCATAGGGAAAAGCTCTAAATGGATTGCATGTGTCTGGATCTGTGTTTAACGTACCCATTGCTCTCTGTGCCATGTTAGTAAATCAGCCAGAGCCTATTTTTGTGACGGTGTGCGATTTACGTCAGTTCTAACAATCGCAAACCATTGATAAATCAGGTCCTACATCTCAAAGATCAGATAATATTAATCTGGTTCTGGAATTGTGTTATTTCCTTTTAATATCAATGTAGCTCAAATATCTTCAGAATGTTTCTAAAACCTTGTTAAATATATACCACAGAATTAACTAACAGAGGCCGACTGGGTAGCAGCAAGGTAACTGAGAAAGAAGGTGTGTACATATTTTGACAAGAATTTTACCTTTATTTTTGTCAGTTCTTATCTGAGCTTTCTCTTCTATGTCTTCTGTGTAGTCTTTGAGCTGGGAGGCTTAGTACATTTTTTTAAAGTTATTGTTTTTATTTTGCAAGTATTAAAATAGGCTAAAGTTGTTGAGAACAAAAAGGGATAATGGGACTCAAGGAGGTCATACTGAAAACGTTTTTTTTTTTCAAAATCACTGTATTTTTTCTCTGAAGCTGCATCACACACATTTCATTAAAGCCTGAGGAAATTGGGTTATCTTTTAAAATAAAGTCATACTTCCCTCATTATATACCAAAGACTTAAGAATGATCTAAGATCACGAGTTAAACTGTTACCTTGGTGTCCAGTTTAACAAAAAAGGATTTGTTCCATCGTTTAACTCTATTTTTCCATCAACCCACAAAAAGGACAAGATTGGAGATAGGTGAAAATCATCAAGGGCAAAAGGGGCCCTTGTGAACAGTTAAATAATGCACATGGGTGCTGGTTTTGGATTCATAGCACGCCATCTGTGGATAAAATCATATCACTTTTACTCTGGTTGCAGCAGGAAGTTCATATCGGCATCTGCAATATCATATATATGCGATTAGATTCCCTGATCATGACTCAGAAAGGGTAGCGTCTGTGTCAGAGATTGAAAGAGCCAGAGGAGGAAGGCAAGTGGAGGGAGGGAAGAAAGTGCAGGTCAGACAGCCTAAGCTGCCTATCCACCACAGACACCACTAAATATTGTAACTCTTAAGGATACATTCTTAAAGATCTCTGTAGCATTCTTCTGACTTGATGTCGTGTTTTGAGGGTTACAAGGTTACAATAATTTACCTTAAATTGACTGCTATTGAAAACAGATTTAAGCAGTTCTACTAAAATAAGTAGCGAGAATGAATAATGCATTCGCACTTCACATCAAAGATAATTAATAAGCAATTCTTCTTTGTTGTGTGTGTTTTTAAGATCCTTTTAAAATGTTTTCAGTAATTTGTCAGCATTAATGTTTTATAAATTAATGAGGTGTTATTTGTTATTGAAAGGCCTTTATTCAATTTACAGCACTTGAGTTTTACAGAGTAGCTTTAAAGAACTGTACACACATGCTGTTTGAATCGTTAAAGCAGAACGTGTACATCATCAATCCTACGAATTATAAATAAAAAGTTTTGAAGTTATTAAGTATCAATTTGAATTACATGAGGTTTATTATTTATAAGATAACCATATTTAAAAATGTTAAATTAGGAATATAAATATTTGAATAAATAACTATTTTCAAGACCTGTTTAATCGCTACCAAGAAAGGAAAATGTACAATTTTATTTCGCATTGATGAATTTTGTTTGTGAAAACATTAAATGAACATCCAGAAAACATCAAAGAGGTGTTTAGATGATACCAAGCATAAGCAAATAGTAAAACCCTATTTTATTGCCCTTAATATGAATAAACAAACTCCAATTCCAAGACGACTACAAAAAGATACATTAAATGTTCTTTAAGCTTCATATGCTACAAATTGGATTAGAATTACCCAAAATCAATATTGGAAGGACAAAGTTCTACAAAAGGTGTAGAACAGAAATTACCCAACATTCATTTGTTCTGTCTTTACTATAGTTTTGTTAACATCAACATTTACGTTTACAAAATATTTAACGTTTTATCAACTTATCAGCAATCTACAGCATTTACCCAAATCTATACAAAATCTTCAAGTCAGGTCGGGCACCTGTTTTATTGTTTAAAAAGCAAGAGGCAGTGTCCAACCTGATGGATTACAAGTTACAAGTTTCACCTAATGCTGATTTATAGATGTCAAACTACCAGGGATGTTTTTAGTCTGTGGGAGAGAGCAAGTGAACATGGCGACATTTTGTACATTTGCAGAGCCTTTCAACTGAAAGATTTTACCTATATATACCTATAAGTTGTTTTCATTTGACTCCTCTATAATACTAAATAGGCCATTTGCGCTATTTACCACTGAATATTATACAGTCTAACAATAAAAGCTGAATAAAACATGAGGAGTTCAAGTTTAAAGGTCTTCTCAGTAGTTATCTAAATTGCACATCATACAAAAGTAATTCTATTTAAACTTTGGTAGAATTGTCAGTGCTAGTAGGCTGTCAATGAGCAAACAGTTTTAATTGAGCCACAGGAATAAGGAATTAGAAAAAAATGGGGTTTTATTCACCCAGCTGCTCAAATTCTCATCAGTTGGGCTATTTTTTTTTGTGTTGAGGTCTTTTTAAGTTATTTTAGCACACAAGCACACTACTACACTTATTTCCAGTTGGTGTAGCCTACGTTACGTTTTGGGAACCCTTTATGTTTCACACAGTTGTTCTCAGTGTGCTAAGATCTCGCTAGCTCGTTAGCTTAGCTTCGTAGCAGCTATGGTTACTTCTCTTCCGTCTAGCTCTTTCTCCCTCTGTCACTCCTCTCTCCTGTTCTCTGTGTCAGATGTTTAGTTACTCCCCCGCCTCATTTAGTGATAATGGTAAGTAACTTATAAACCCCTAATAATCAAGTTCCATTGTACATCAGAGACCTGATTGTTCCATCTGTTCCTAACAGAGCACTTCGTTCTCAGAATGCAGAATACTGGTAGTTCCTAGGATTTCTAAAAGTAGAATGGGAGGCAGATCTTTTAGTTATCAGGCTCCTCTCCTGTGGAAAAAGCTCCCAGTTTTAGATTGATTGGATTGCTGAGAAATTGTTGTGGTTGGAGTCTGCATGATCTGGGCACAACTTCACGTCGATGACTCATCGCAATCTGTTGGGATTCCTTACATTGAACACTTTTTAACTGATGGAATGTTTGTATAATTGTACTGAAATGACTTTTGTTGTAAAGTGCCCAGAGATGACATTTGTTGCGAATTGGCACTATATAAATAAAAGTGAATTAAATTGAATTGGTAGAAATAGAGAAGTAAAGAAACGTATAAATGAAGACTCGAATTAACTATGCTCCAGAGATTAGTAATCAAAGGCAGCTCTAAACAGATTTTAGCCGTGATTTAAAGGAACTCAAGTGTTTCAGCAGTTTAGCAGTTTTCTGGAAATTTGTTCAAGATTAGAGGAGATAAAAGCCTTTTTGAAAAAAAAAAGGTGGCCATAGTGGCCTTTATCTGACAGTGGCTAGCATAAAAAAAATGGAGAAAGAAGAGGGGAATGACATGCAGCAAAGGTCAGCGAGAACGGGACTCGAACTAGGGACAGCCGCGTCAAAGGCAAAAGCTCGGTTTATGCTTGCCGCGTCCGTGAGGTCCGCACGGCTCCACGCGGCCAATTTACGTCATTTCAGCAACAACGCCTCTCCGCATGGCCTCATCCCGCCCCAAAATTTCTGCACCGCGCACCTAGGAAAATTTGTAAGTACGTGGACGGTCCCGTGCGTTAAAACATGGCGGACTGGGAAGAGCTCATATTGCCGGAGGTTCGTAAATAGACATCTTTATGATTCGGCCGATAGAGATCACTGTGATGAACTGTGTTTTAATGGAAGAGAGGACAGTCTCCTTTTTCGTCTTTTTTCCTAAGTAAACGGCATAAAAGTTCAGCTTTGTTTAAGCTCACAGGTGTCACCATCTTGTAAACGTCAGTGATTACTACTTCTACTATGGTGTAGTGTTGTATGCATGCCGTAGAGCCCTACGCCGCCCCCTACAGTCGTCAAGAATATTGGCTCTCAGCAGGGACAAGCTGCAGAAAGTATAAACACTGCTCAAGGCATCTCGGCCTGTTCCGCACGTCTCGTTTCCGCGCGGAATGTTCATGCGGCAAGCATAAACCAAGCTTTAGGCCTCTGTGCATGGGGTGCCTGCTCTAACCCTCTAACCACTATGGAATGTGACACCTTAGGTTTTTGAGCCTTTTAAGTCCCTGGATCTGATACTACTACCCCAACTCATTCAGGAAAATCCAGTCTGCTCTGCCCTTTCAGTTGGACACTTTCACTGCTGAGGCTCCAGTCTATTCTGTCATCCAGGTGAACACAGAGGTATTTAAAGTGGAAGTCAGTGTTTGCAGCTGTGGAAATCAACCTCCAGCTCCTTGATTCTCCCTGTCGTAGTCACTGCAATGTAATAAATGAATGTGAATAAAACAGTCATATGCAGATAATTTTCTTAAGTTTATTATTACCACTTTTGTACCTTAAGAGCATCTGTGGAACACATGGAAACTTTTTAGTCAATACGGTCAAAACAGACTAATCCCGAATTTAAACATTTTATCTTTAAAAAAATGGCACTATTACAAAAGGAGAACTTTTACTTTTTAACCCAGCACAACATAATTATTTTATGAAGCAATAAGTACATAGATGCGAGAGGTCGGAATGAAATTCATTTTTCCAAACTTGTTTTCTTGGGTTACTTTAAAGGAGCAGGGGGCTGGATTGAAGAAATTAAACGTGCGACTGCCGCGGCCTGCGCTGCGTGTGACTGCAGCCACGACGGGAGCGAGCACAGAAAGTAAATAAGTGACGTAGCGTACTTTAAAGCCACCGCACATTGTGCACATCGCCAGCTGTATAACAACAGGCAACATGTCTAGCGACTAAGTAAGTAATAGTGTTTAATCAAACAGTCTGAAGGCCGGATGCTTTAACTTCCTTCTTCCTGTTAAATCGAGAACGCGCAAGTATTGTAGATTGACGTTACATCCGCGTGTTAGTGCAAGAAATTCGGCCACTGAATCACAGACTATTTTGCAACACACAAGCTGTTCAAGATAATGGGATTACACATGGGTGGGCTCAGTTTACTTAGTTGAAAACGCATCATTGCCCAATACAATTACAAAACTGAACATGAATATAATTTATTTTAGAAATCCAGCCCCCTGCTCCTTTAACGTCCAGATCTGATCTCAATGTAAATCATACAATGTTGCACAGTAATCTTTGGATTTCCTTCTGTTCTGGCTATATTTTATAGCAGACTAATTAAGTAATTACCTCAACAAAAAATTATATTTTAAAGGATATTTCTGATCATTTTCTGATTATATTTAATTTTTGGTAGCATTTTAAGCTATACTGAAATAAAACTGCATCAACATTTCCACCCCCTCTTTCCCAGAGCTTACTATTAATGAGCTGAGGCTGCTTGAAAGCAAGAATATTGTAAATTAGAGGCTTTATCTGGTTATGCTTTGCAGGTTCAACAAACAATTGTTAAAAAATTTAGGAGCCGTCTTAACTTACACCAAGTTGGCAAGCATCAAACCAAAATTTGAAAAACACGGTGCCTCCATAATCAACCCCTGATACCACCTGTGTACAAAAGCCTTAAAATAAATGGTTGTTAATTTATGAAGAAATTTCAATCAGTAATGTAGTTCTTAGCAGTTAAGCTTGAATTTTTTTTTCATTCAGGTTTTCTTCCCCTCTTAACTTTACAAAGTTACATCATGTCTCGGTTGTTGCAAAAAATAAAATAAGATTTAAATGTTTTGCTCTGACTGTTGATATAGATATATGGAGGGTGCTGCATACGTTGTGTCAGGATCTTGTGTGTCTTTGGATGAAGGAACCAAGCTCAAACATGGTTAAAAGGTGCAGATTTATTGATGACAGGAACACACGTACAGAACAACAAGACATAATGAACTGACAGGGAGTAAAGCAACCGCCGGATCTTGAGAGCCAACATCGGGGAGGAGGAACAAGTGAGATCCATTACACGCAGGTGCGGGAAATAACTGAGGGGGCCCACGGAAGGTTGGCCTGAGTCCCAGGAGTTACGACCCTGGAAGTTTGGTGGGCAACCTGGACAAGGGCCCCTGAGGGCTAGGACTTTTGGCAGGTGTGGGGCAAAACCCACCAGCGCTGGTGGTGCTGGGCGAGCCTAAAGAACTGGTCACCTCCCTGATGAAGAGATCAGCTCCTTGGCCTGCACTGTCTCCTCCAGGTCCTCCTAGAGTTGTGATCTTCTTCTGTAGATCACTCTTTTGAGATGGCAATTTCAAATTGCCCATCTCATTCATTGGCACATAGATCACACTGGATGAGTAATATCACCACCCAAACAACCTTCTGGGTGAGCTAGGCCCCGCCGCCTGTGGCCCCAGCTTCCGATTCACTTGGTCAAAACCTTCTCGACCCTCCTTAGGCAGAATCCTGCTGATCCTCGACCAGGTTCGTCGTTGGCGTGGAGCTGCACTTTGTGTGTGTTCCCAGCTGTCATCTGGAACTTTGCTGAACCACTGGACTCCTCACTGCCTTCGACCTGGAGCTGTACCTTGGACCCTTTTCAGCAGCTGCAGTCAGCTGTGACCAGAGGAGATTGTGTGCTCCTCACGTGCTGCTGAATCCTGGAGATAAACCTGGGGGCATAAGCTTGTAAACATCTAAAAAAAACAGTTTTTTGATCCGGTCTTGTGATCACTCCTTTTCAATCTAATTCAACTGTATTGTGCCGAGAAATTATTTCACCCATCTAATTAAAAATAATCCCTGGGGAAAGAGCAAGTCCATATTATTTTGATACAACACCGTTGTTTTTTCTAAAAACCAAACCAAAAACACCTCCCTCATTAATAGATTTAAAAACAAGAGCAGGCTCAAGAGTTTACTTTTTGTATACAGTTCAACTGATTACTATCCATTTGCTTGTTCACCCAAATTGATTCTTACATTTGCTTATTTTATTTATCCAGTTTAAGACACTTATGTCTGTTCCATTACAATATATCCTTTCTTAAATTCAGTACATCCCTGTGGATGTAAACGTAAAAGAAAAAAATGTTTTTTCTCTCTCACCAGCCAGCAACCCCCTGCTATCGGCTCAATTTTTCCTTCCATTTTTGTTCCCGGTAAATGGTGGTATTTTACCCGGAGATAATCCTGGGGAAGACATGGGGTTATCAAAGTTCGTAGAACCTCGGCCACCTTCGATCAGACAAACAGAAACTCTTGTGGTTAATTCAGCAACAGTGACATTGAATACACAGTCTTTGATCATCACTTCTTCAGCAGAAACAGTCCATCTCACGCCAGCCAAGTGAATTCACACATATTGTCCTTGAAAGTTCAGCTCAGCATGAGGAAACGTGCTCTTTTGAGGGTGGCCTCCAGTTCACCCTTGAAAATATACAGTCACCTGTGCCCCCCTGTGTGGGAGCAGAGCACAAGAGAGTCGTAATTCTGCGCTGGTCGTAAAGATGTTTCTCTCCTTGGCAGTTATGGCGGGCGCCTGGCACTATCCGTCATCAGCCCACGCACCCCCACCCATCTTTTCTCCCCAGGATCATAAATTCCATCTAAAGAATGTTTATCTGAGGGGTTCTCTGTTGCAGGATGAGAAAAAGAGAAAAAATATACAATTAGAGTAAGAAAAAAAACAGACAGTCGATCCTCTCAGCTTATTCAAATCAAGTTACATTCAAACTTTTTATTTTCATATTCATTAGTCTCCTTCCTCGAATGCTGAATTTAAATATCTTCCACACTCAGACTGCCTATGTGGGCTCTATTTTAATTTTACTTCAATCAGTTATACTAGTAATAATTTCTTCAGTATTAATTCTGGTAAAAATATACCAATCAACAGGTTTGCTCTCTCCACCAGGAATAATAATTAATCCTTATACGTCTAATTAAACTGTTGTTCTAATACTTCCCCTGCGTATTTTAATTAATGATTCCTTCATTTTTTATCCAATTTATATTCTATATTTTATCAATGCTATGCCTTTCTCTATTTTTTCAATTTGATAAATGTCTCTTCCATCTCATGTGTAAATTAAACATTTATAAAGATTGAGCATCGCAATATCTCATCAACACACTTAGTTCTTAGAAAAATAAAATTAAATCAAAAAAGAAACAAACAAAAAGGCTAAAGCTAAAGCTAAAGCACCACTAAAACATCGCAATAACAAAAATAAAGTCAATAACCATCTGCAAAGATCCAGTCTCCAAACTCCCCCATCTTTTAGTGTACTGGATCTCTATCAAGCTGGCTCAGACAAAAATTATCAAAATTAAAAACATCAAATGTTTAAAACAAAACCAGAGAACAGTACTGACTGATAACACAACATAGTTTACAAAAACAGTCTTCAGTTTGCTATACTTCAAATTCTATCCATATTTCTAAAGAAAAATCCAAGATTTAAATCACTGACAAAACAGCTTCCCTATAAATATTGCCAAACCTAAAGTACTTTTTTTTCTTTAACACAATCCAATATAAATTCAAAGTACTTTTGCTTATATGATTCCTCTGTAAACAAACCCAAATGTGCTCACTTGCCAAAATATTCTTGATTGTAAATAATGAAAACATTTCATACTTCAAAAACATCTGTCCGATTCTGTGAAGGGAATTGAACATAGTCAAAGTGATTTTTGCAACTAAAACTCCTCTTAAATTTTTGTAGGATACATAGTAGTCTAATTCCCCTCAGCAGTCAAACAAAACAAAAAAAATTCAATAAAGGAGGTTCAAGAGATGAGATTTCTCTAAACAAAAACTAGTCGCAATAAAATAAAAAATAAAAAACTAAAAACCAGCATTTTTTTTTTCAGTATCCCCCTATTCCTCTCAGGCTTCGTTTTTTTTTTCTTTTCTCCAATGATAAACACCAAATTAAATTGAAGCTTCTAGAGATGTCAAATACATTACCACTGAATCATGTTTTCTTTAATCCAGCTTCCCAAATTAACATTTTTCCAAAGTTCTAATTAATAAACAGACCGCAGTTCAGAAATCTGGGTCATAATCCAAGTTTAACCAAATATATAAATTTTGAGAGAGAAAGAGGAAAAAAAATAAAAAATAAGAAAAAATAAAGAAAATAAAATAAAAAAAATCTAAATAAATTGTCAGTTACAGAGTCCCCACTAATCAAATGATATATTATGCCTTTATTCTAGGATCAGATCTGTTCCAAAATGTTTAGGACCTGTAAATTTACTCTCAGCATCAAATAAACTAGCTAACAATCAATAAAGAACATCTGAAAGATTAATCTTAAATTTTAAAACTAAAACCGATTCTTATTTGTCAAAAAAAATGTGTATTCAAATATATGGTAAAAATTATTTCAATGTAGCTGGTCCAATCACATTTTGCCTCTACACGATCAGAATAAATGAATTTAGAATTTACTTCTTACTTCTAAATTAAACCATCATTTTCGATCACCGTGATATTCATTACTTTCCATCCTTAGACCAATTCAAATTTATCCCCAGCCTGTTTAAAAACAAACTGATTACTTAAAGATGACTCTGTGTTTTAACGTTTTCTTTTTTTCAAACTCAAACATTCAAATCCCACTAGTTTATAAACTATCACTATGATAAGTGTTGTTTTGCATGGTAAAAACATTTAATTTGTAACGGAATTGAAATGTACTGGGTTACTTCTTGAGCCCCAGTTGAATTTTGATAACTCCAATAAGCCTTGAGTGTCCACAAAAATCATTAAGAATGTTCAATTGTTTAAATAATTTAACATCAGTCTCCTTTAGATCATTTATTCAGAGACCAAGCTATATTTCTAAAGTCTATAGAGCCATCAGAAATAAGCCAAACATAATTTTAGCATAAATGATACTTATTTAAATCACAGAAAGAATTCATTCTCTGTACCATACAACACGGTGCTTATTAAAAATAATTTAAACCAGTTTGTTGCTTTCCAATTAACACCGTTTGCTTTTCGTTAAATTCTTATAATTACTACTTATAGCTTTATCTTTATTTAGGCCAACTTAACTCCTGCTTAGATCAATCAAAAAAGCAAAAAATCTACCTACTCAAAAATTCAAAAAATGCAACTTTTATTTTGACTATAAACTCCCCTCTTTTTAATTTTAAAGATGAAATCAAAAATTAAAACTACACCAAGTCAGAATCGACTCATGAGTAACTGCTCTCAGCCATTTGCGCTTAATTATAACATGCATAAGTGTTCTCCTCATGTAATCAATCGAGCCTTCTCAGGCTAAAGCAGTTAACCAAATACAGTATGTACTTCTTAATCTTTAATCTCCGTACCGGAACAGTGCAGTTAAACATGAAACACCTTAAATTGCCCTTCGTAGAAAATGTGCTAAAATATTGCCGAAAAAGAGTTGCAATCAAAATTTATCTGAGCAGTTATCTTGAGGCCGTCTTACATCCTACTCAACCAGAAAAAGTTAACAAAAATCCAAATAAGTCTAAGTCTTAACAAGGCAATCGTCTGCAGGAGTCTGTAATCACTTTCTATCCAAAATCAACTTTTAGCTTGCAACACATAGAACATGCAGTTAGTTTCAACCACAAACAGATTGTCACACAAAAGCCACCACCGCTAAGTTAGCATAGCAGCCCACAGCAACATGCTACCGTTAGCTTTCTTTTTGCAACGAAACGTTAAACACTACAAAACGTACAGCGAAAACACTCCAGAACATCGCAACACACACTTTCGAAAATGACTTACCGCAATACCAGGACTTAATCCGCACAAGTTATACCACGTCACCAAACTTTAATTCGGCATGAACAAAAAATCTCCTGTTCTTCCCACGCGGACTGAAACATATGTCCCCAATTTCAGCCGTCCCGCACAGCAAACACCGATTCAACTACGTCCGTGACAGCCCAAAACCATTAACCAAAAACACAACATTATAAGCGGTGACTTTTAGACCGTATTAATTATTTTCTCGCGGAGGTTTACACCAATCTGTTATAAGTTCCGTAGTCCGCTTTGAGAAATTTCCTGGCGCCGGCCTCCAGAAAACCACTCAAGAGACTCGAACAGATGGCAGAAAACCGCCTACTACCACTAATTTATTTATCAAAACATATAGTCAAAACTGTCGTATGTTAGCCATACTATCAAGCAAAAACTCACACAGTATTAGCTCCGCCATAGCACCTAGCTTAGGGCGGCCACCCAGATGGCCTGTCGTAAATGTTCACAACTCATTCTTATAGATTTTTAATTACAGCTATCCATCATAGTTAGTTAGATATTCATTCATCTATTTTAATTTATTTATTATACTCGAGTTCATTATTTATACAATAACATTTTAACACAAAACGCAACATCACCAGCACTTCTCGCCAAGCGCCTGCGTAAAAAACATCTCACACACACATAGTAATACACCCTTGTACAAGCAGAAATCAAAACACTAACCTCATCGGAGCTCACCAAAAAAACAATGCCGGACCATTTTCACAATTCAGTTCGTGGTGCTCAGCCACGCGTCTGAAGTAAATGCAGCCCCACTCCCAGGTAATTCGATAGACTTAACAGAGGGCAACCCAGGCCCTTCTGTAATCTTTTTCCGTTTGCCAGCCTGGAAGCTCCCAAATAGCGTCCTATTCTGGGCAGGGTGGCCAACCCGTCGAGTTCCGATCCGCACCGTGGCTCCAATTTGAGTCGTTGAAGATATCGGTCCGTCTGCTCCACTGTCCGCCCCGGAGAACAAGCAGCCCGCAGTGGGCGCGCAGAATAAGAAACTCCATCTCCCAGCATGCACCGGTGTTTCTCTACGGAGCGAAAAGAAGGAGTCAATCCTGCTCAGAAACAGGAAAACAGACAGCCGATCAGGTCTCAACACTCCGGGCATGCAATAGTCAATCTGCTCAAAACAAAAAAACATATTTAACTTGCATGACAACATTACCCAATGTTAGATTAACCAATCAATAGAATTAAAAAACTACGCAACTCTGCGCAAATTGTCAATAGAGCAAATACATGTCCGTTTATTAACTTAAAAAAATAACTGGATTTTGGTCTAAAACTCTGCACACAGTCGAGGTCACCATTTGTTGAATTAAATAATTATCATAAGTAATTCAATGCATGTTCAAGCAGAGACAAAATGGAGCCAATTTCCAGTTTAACATTTATTTTGAAAGATTAACAAATTGCAGTTTTACAGAGGAATTTTGCCCCCGTCGTTCCCCTGTGGTCCAGATTTAAAGAAATCTGAACAATTAACTGATCTTCATTTCACAGCTTTATAGACAACCGGGCCTCTAGGCGTTTCTTCTCCCCCGAATCTTACTCCAATCAGATCATTTCCAAACAGTCTCTTAGCTCTTATTGGCTGTCAGAAAATTATACAGTCATATGGGTGAGACGTCTTTTCTTAAAAGCTCATTCTGAGTTTATGGTTTTATGGCAACACCCTAAATCTACAGACATCCTGTTTTTTACAGCTTGCAATAAAACTCACCCCAGAGTTTTATGACTTAAAAGCTTACCTGCATAAACAATAGTGACAGACCCATTTTTACAACCATGCAAACTATATAAACAGTCTTTTACCTTCTGAATAATAAAAGTTTAAACCTTATGCAGAATTACCACACTAGTCATCGGGCGACAGAGTGCAGCTGAACCACTTGAGGAACTAACTCCTCTGCACCGGCGAGACAAGCCAAGGGGAGAGGTAAGGCATCTACCCAGTGAAGCCAGCACCAGAGTACTTCCACCAGGGTCCCCAGGTCGCGGATGTCTGCTGGATCCTTTCTCACTGGTCGGTTAATCCTGTAAGGATCTTGTGTGTCTTTGGATGAAAGACCCAATCTCTGACGTGGTTAAGATGTGCAGATTTAATGATGACAGGAACACACATGATGAACAATAAGACACAAAGAATCGACGTGGAGTGGAGCATCCGCCGGATCTTTAAAGCCAACACCGGCGAGAAGGAACAGGTGAGATCCATCACACTGCGAGAAATAACCAATCAAGGTACAGAGGCCTGGAGGCTCTGACATACTGAAGCAGTATAAACTTCCATAACTTCTAGACCTACAGTACCTTAAACTTCAAAAAGGAAAATTATATGGTGAAATAGCCTCCTCCAGGGTAGGTTTATGGAAACAAAAAGAAACCAACCTTTTTGGAGCACGGGGATCAAAGGTTTGGTAATGCTGACAAACCAGTATCTACAAGAGGAAGTTGTTGTTTGATTCATAGTCAAAAATAACAACCAAATCATGCAGCGCTAATGAATGGAATTTTGAGAATAACTGCTTTTCATAAATGCTTAATTGGAAAAATTTTAAGTCATGCCAATTAATTTTATGTTGTCTTTCAGTTCTTTTGTTTTGTTTTTTATCATACTGCTGTGCCATTGTTTCTGAAGAGCATCAAGAGACCTGTTGTCCTTTCAGCTTTCCTGACATCTGATTTCACCATACACTTTATAAGTCAGTGGTGCCTAGTGATGAGGGCATACTAAATGTGACATTTGCGATTGCAAATGAGCTTGCAAATCAAGGCTTTACCGCCATCACCAACCAGGCCTGGCACATATTCATTTATTTATACTGCTAGATTGCTACCATCAATCAGAGCATTATAAATCTTCTGCCTCATCAATAGGCAATCTACTAATGCATGCTGATCAATTCCTAACTAAGAAGAGCCAAGATGTTAAGCAGCCCATCTGTTCCCAGTCTTAGACTCACATGACACATTATTAGTTTTTCCTTTAACTACAAACATGCACAATCGTTTTAGTTGTGCAAACACATAGTGTTTAAGGATCGTTTCTTAAAATTACTAATTGTGTCATTTTAGTTTTTTCAGTATCGGAGGAAAATCGACTTTAGAATGGGACTATCAATGGGTCCCTGCGGTATCATAATGATATGATTGGTATTTATGCCAGCTAATAAAAAAGACAGTTTAGCTCCCAAGTGGTCAGTGAAAATCTGACCATAACTGAAAATTTGCACTTGATAGAGCTCCCTATTGTGTAATTTGAATGAAAAAATATATACATTATTTAGCCCAGATAACACATATTTAAATTAAATCCCTTTCTGAACACCCTGTCAGATAGAAATACATTCAATCTTTGCAAGAATCAGACTCTTTTTTTTAATTACAGAACCCTCCCCAATTCACACATGTTAACAGGTACTGAATGTTTTTCTTTTAAGTCTCAATATAATTAAAAATCTTGTCAACTCTTCCAGTAATGAATTTCAAAACATATTAGATATGTTCAATATAATGATTAAAAGGAATCATGTGCAACATGCTTTCCATCCATGTACCTAGAGGCTAACTTCTTTGTTGAATAATTACAAATGGGGGCAACTAATGTCATTCTTGAGTTGATAATTCTCTATATGAACTGAAAAATGGCAAAAAGGTTCAATCTCAGATCACTATGCAATGCAGCCTTGTGTTGGTTTATGGCACTAAATTGGGCTAGGTAATATGGCAAAAAAAACAATTCAATTATAATTTTTTTTTAATGACCAATATAACTTAAATTACATATTAAATAAGAGAAACAATGAATAAATAAACTCATTCAAATTAGGGATTATTAACACAGTGCTAAACTACTTATATTGTTAACTCACAACAGAGTCCTGAGTCAAATAATTATAAAAGTCTGAGTATTTTTGGATTTTCAAATAACTTCATTGAAAAACATCAACATCATAAACATTTTAAATGAAATGAAATAAAAATTATAATCTTGACATGTCCAATAAAACAGAAAACAGAGCGGACACAAGAACTTACTGAAAATGTATGATATTGAACAAATAGAATAAAGTATAAAGTAACAACAAAAAACATTCAGCTGCAAATAAAATGCAAGATGTATTGTGTAATCTATAATATGCCAATAAATAATCCTCATTTAAGGAGGTAAATACAGCGGTAACAGATTTAAATTTTTCAACCATTTGCTGAGAAGAGAGTGAGAGCGGAGGCTTCCCTTCTTATACAGAGGCAGAAATAACTGAATCATGAACTGTGAATTGTAATAAAACGATCCCTCAAAAATGACAGATCGTCAGACCTGTAGATCGTAAGACTGTCTTAAATCGTCATATCACCCACTGCTAGCACCGCAACAGTTTTTAAAAGGATAGCAGTTTGATGAAACTGTTACAGAGATAGCCAAACACAAACTGATGGTTGCTGAAGACTGATGGAGTTGCATCAGGGCTTCAGTCCCAGGGCAAACACCACTGCAAAGTTCCTTCCTGCAACCAAGACAGAGTTCTAAACAGAGATGTACCCGTTAATTTCGGCAGACTGATGGCGCTTTTTTTAATCGAAGGACATATGAAGGAGAAAAAAGGGCTTCAGGTCTTTGAGGTACGAAATTTAAATCCAACAGAACAGGAGGAAATCAACTTTTTTCATCCACTAGTCATGGTGAAACTTGTGTAATATTTTTTGACGTTGTTGAAAAAAGAAACAAGTTCAAATTTGGCTATTGAAACAGCTATTGTCATCTGGTCTTCATACTGTACTGTAAAAGAAATGCACGGAAAAATAACCTTAACAATGTACTTTGTACATTGGGGCCCTATGAGGTCAATTTTTTTCCTACTAAATGTTCTTTATGTCCCATGCTTTATAAAGGAATTCCTTTTCCTAATAGGTTTTGTAAATACTTGGAAAAATAAAATGTATGGTAACCTTTCATTTAACACATTAGTTTGTTCAATTCATTTTTTTTATATAGCGCCAATTCACAACAGATGACGTCTCACGGCACTTTACAAGAAGCAGTGGTGGGCCATGCGTTTCACCCCCATGCCTTCAGTGACATCCTACATATTCCATCCTACAGTAATTTAATACACCTCATAATACCATCAGTACTGCACAGTTTGAGAATACAGAATCAGACATCACAGGCTGGCCAAGCAACACACAATTTCAACATTTAAAAATCAATAAGCTTGCATTCACAATTAACAGTAGAAAACTAATATCACGAATACTGTCAAATGTCAAAAATAAAACCTGATTTAAAAATACTAGTCAACATGGTTTTAATATCTCAAAAGTATATGAGAGCTCAAGTTTGTCCAACAAAATATGCATTGTTGCCATTTCATACAAGACACTAACAAGGCGTTACACCTTAGACAGGTCACTAGTTCATTGCAGATCAACAAACAAATTAAACAAATTAAAAACACAAATATAATGCTTGCACTCATTAACATGGATCTTCTCAACATTTCCTGCTTATCTGAAAATAAAATCCATTCGTCTTTCTTTTCTCAAGAAGACCTCAATAGCTCTGTACAGCTTAAATGTCCAGTTCCATGATAATTCCTGTCCCGGGGTTTTGCTTCCTCAAAAGTCAGTCTTGAAAATGGCATGACAAGTATATATCTTATGCCAAATCAATCCCTTCTTCTCTTTCAGCCATCGTGGGTTAAAAAAATACACCACCGGTAGCTCTCAGTAGCTGACCTAGCTAGATTAGCTATTTTAGCTACAGTGCTCTGCATAAATGAGTACACCCCCTTTAAAAAGTATGGATTCAATCTGTAGCTCAATGAACAAAAGGAGAATTTCCAAACTTTCCACTATGCCGACTTTTATTGAACACTTATTTAACTCCATAACATGAAATTAAGGTTAATCTAATTTAGATCACAAAATCTTCAGTTTTACTCAAATTGGTTGAAGCAAAAATGAATACACCCTACAATAAACACTACTGCATCTAGTATTTTCTATGAGCACCATGATTTTTCAGGACAGCACCAAGTCTTTTGGCATGGTCTAGGCAATCTAGGCAACATCTATATTTTCCCATTCTTCAAGAATAACCCATTTTAGAGCCAGGATGCTGGATGGAGAGGGATTCTCAACTTGTCGCTTCAGAATTCCCCACAGATGTTCGATTGGGTTCAGATCAAGAGACAAACTCGGCCATTCAATCACCTTCACCCTGTTCTGCTTCAGAAATGCAACCGTAGCTTTTAGATGTGAGTTTTGGATCATTGTCGTGTTGGAAAAGTGCACAACGACTAAGTGCACGGAGTGATGACAGCATCTTCTCCTTCGGTATAGAGCAGTACATGGTTGAGTTCATGATACCATCACTGAAATGCAGCTTTCCAACACCAGCAGCACCCATGCAGCCCCACATAAGGACACTGCCACCACCATGTTTCACTGTAGGCACCATACATTTTTATTAGTTCCAAAAACAGTGATCTTGGTCTCATCACTCCAGGGTATAGAGTCACAGTAGTCTTCATTTTTTCAGCATGGGCCCTAGCAAATTCTAGGCGTGCTTTTTTTGTGCATGGGCTTTAGGAGAGGCTTCCTTCATGGACGATGCCCAGCATGCCATTCCTTTGCAGTGTGCGCCATATTGTGTCCCGGAAAACGGTCACTCCAGTTTGTTTTTCTACTGCTTTAGCTAACTGCAGTGAACTTGCATGGCGATTTTCTTCAATCCTTCTCATCAGAAGACGCTCCTGTCGAGATGTTAACTTCGGTGGACGGCCTGGACATCTCTACAAGATGTTGGCGCTTCCATCTTTTTTCAAATGTTTTGATCACTTTAGCTGCAGTATTTTCACTGATATGTAAAGCTTTGCTGATCTTCTTGTAGCCCTCATCTTTTTTGTGTAAATAAATGATTTCCCTTCTCAGATTTCTTTTCGATGGAGAGCCATTACTGACAGCATGAAATGGGAAGGGCTTTTCTTTGTAAAGTAATGTCCTTTTATTGTCACCTGTCTGCTGGACCCCTCTTAAATGAATCATTAGACTCACCTGTGGTTGAATGCCTGTTAATTAGAAGTTTGTAGTCTTAAGTGTGGCTTTTCTCGTAGGACTATAAATGGGGTGTACTCATTTTTGCAACATGGGCTTGAATTAATTTATTAGTGAAATCACTTCTTTATGTGTGCTAATGAACAAATCTTGTTTGCAATCAATGGCCCACATTTGTGGGAGTATTTTGTAATATATAGTAAATCGTACAAAATGTTGATTCTGAAAGGAAGCTAAAGGTTATCTGACAAACGTAGTGGGGTTTACTCTTTTATGCAGAGCACTGTAGATTAACCTAGATAGATTTCATACAACCTGCCAACACAACTAGCTGAAATATGATCGGACGAAAACGCTACCATAATATATAACACTAGGGGTATCACAACCAAGTGGATATCAGATGATATAAAAAGAGAAGACCAGGGAAAATGATTTGAAAAAAAATATTTACAAAACAATAAACAAACATACTTTTCTGAATGTTTTTAGGTCTGCAGAGAAGGCCTTGCAGGCCCTGATGGCCTGCCATTGGCAAGAAGTCATTTCAATAAAAGTATGGAGACAATTTCAAATTTGCGACTATTATTTCTCCTTTTTATATAGTTAATTTATATTTTGGTCCCCAGAAACTTCTAAACAGCATTCTCTGTAGCATGCTCTAACCTAAAGGAGTTTTAAAAAGCTGCTTTAATGTTCGAACAGTTGCATATCCACAAAGGTGGGAATACTACAACAACCAAATTATAATATTAGAGAAAAAAAGAGTCCAGTTATAATAATGGATTTGGCTGATATTACATTTTCCAAGTTCATTATTCATTCACTCACTGGTGGAAGCAAGCTATGTTTGTAGGCATTGCTGCCCTGGGGAAGGGTGACCGAAGCAAAGCTGCCGTTTTGCGCCATTGTCCCCTCTCTGGCCAACACCAGTAGGTAAGGCAGGTGAAGTGTCTTGCCCAAGGATACAAAGGGATGAAGCAGGAAAAAGCAGGAATCGAACCAACAATTTCCAAGTTGTGGGACTGAGAATTCTAGCCTACTGAGATATAGGTGCCCCGAAACAACATTAAACTATTCATACAGCTAAAGGTTGTGCTATACCTAAATCCAGAAGTATGAACTACAACCAACATGTCAGTTCAGTTTAGTTATATAGTGCCTATTCACAACAGATGTCATCTCAAGGCACCTGACAAGAAAAGTAATTTCAATTCAACCATACATACATTTCAATCAGTTTAATGTCAAGCTGTAGCTGAGCTATATACCAAAAATTGTACTTAAAGGGGTCAAACATCCAGGTCAAAATCCATCCTGCAGTGGGGACTAAGAAAATGCAGCAAAAAAAAAAAAAACAACAACAAAAAAACCTTCAACTCAAGAGATTTATCTACACAAAAACAATAAATATTTGAATTCCAATAAAAATATATTGGAGGATTTTTTATTAATTTTTTTTAATCATTCTGTTTTTTTGTTTGTTTTCAATTGAAAAGTTCTGTTAAATTGTTGTATTGTCTTTTGAGAGATCAGAAATCTAAATCAATCAATAATTTTGGGCTAGACTACCAATCAGAAACTCTGATATTTATACTGATCAGCAAATTAATGAGTTGTTGTGCTAAGTTGAAATTTCCATTGTTAATAATACTAAAATGTGATTTTCATTTTCAGGACCTAGAAGTTTGAAACAAAGAATCCAGCCACTGCTGAATCCAAGAGTAGCATTAGGATAGAATGCTGATACCAAGATTGGATGTTTAGAAACTAAAATAAATAAGTAGGCCTTAATTACGTTTCACATCAAATGTCAGTTTTTAATTCATTCCATTAAAGTGAACATCCCCCTTATTCTCAATAGTGTTTTGTTACTTTGTGAATGCCTCTTTCACCATTAAACAATTGATAACTATCAAACAGTCCTGAGTCAACTGTTGCACAAATTTAATAGAACAAGCTGCAATGATGTTTACAAAAGAAAAATACACTTAGTTTATCTTGCAGGTTAGATAACATGGGCAGACCACATTCTGTCCAAACACAGCACACGAAGGGGGGGACAAAAATGAATCTGCAAAGTCAAACGGGTGCTGACTGAAAACACAGAGCTCATCCGATCAATCAGAGAAGCCAAACACAGTACGTGTTCCCGGCCTCACCTTTACCTTACAAAGACGTGGGCCTAGAGATTTACCGCTGTTAGCCCTGACCTACCCTTGACTGCCCCTGCCCTTTCTCCCACGCAACATAAAGATAATTATCACTTGTCTCTCATCTAATAGGGTCCCCTCTCATTGTGCCCTGGCCCACCGCCTGTATTACATCTATGGACAGATTAATTGCCATAGCAACGGGCACAGCCGGTGCCAAGCCCCTCCTGGTGGACATAAGAGCAAGAGATGAGATCATGTCAAGTTATTAATGCTGACATTAGTGGAGGCATGACACTTCCAGCTGAGGATGAAGTCTGGGCCTTTGTAATGTAGCCAAAGATGGGAAACGTCTCTTTGGAAAAGGGTATGCTAATTATGTTAGGCAAGTAATGGTGTGTATTCTTTAATAAATCACATATGGTGTCCAACAAGGGATGTAAAGATGCAGTGCAAGAGTGCTGCCCTGTAATAAGACAGTGGGTTCTGTTTGTGCATGTGTGAGCCGCTATTAAACCTGCACAGGTAACTAGCTGCAGTTAAGAGCTGACAGACTGCTGCTTTGAAAAACCTAGCGTACAGGAGTCACAAGTACATGAGTCATGTGAGGCAGCTCCCCATACCACAGTATGTGGGTGGCAGTATTTGTGATGTACTTGACTTCAACCAATACACACTGATCGCCATGGGGCATAGCACAGCGCGTATTATTCATATACATTCTCTAACACTTTGGCTCACACTGAGACAACTTTTGCTGGAGGTTTATTCCTGTTAAAGTGGGATTTTCCTTTCTGCTGTCACTACATACATGTTCATTTTGACAGATTGCTTCAACGTCAATGACACAAGGAAATCAATTTATTTACAGTCACAATATACTCGTTCCGAAAAGTGAATGCTGTAAGTCAATAACTTGATGCAGTCGGCTGAGTTTCCTTTGATACATTTTTTTTTTTAAACATGTTCAATAATAACTTGATTGAGATGTTTGATTATGTACGTCATTTGAAATCTGTGTGGTTTTACTGAACTGTACTTTTTTGTAAAGTGGCTTTAGATGACAGATGTTCGAATGGTCACTATAAATAAATTGAATCATAAGGAAGGAGCATTTGCTTGGATTCAGATCTAGTCATATTTTTGCCTAAACCTGATCCTCTGGATTAAAACAGTTGCGTAAGCACGGTCTGATAAGGTACCTTCATGTTGTTTCTTCCGAGATCTTAGGAGAAAAACTAGTGGTCAAGAAAAGCTCCAAAAGGAACCAAAAATAGGTGGAATACAAACGTAGTTAAATTCTTATAAACTCAATGAATAGCAGTTCTCCCACAGAGGACCTTGTGTGTATGTGTTAAGGATTTACTTTTAAAGATGCAATCTTTTTTTGTCCAGATGCTGCCACTGATATCACAAGAACAAAAATTGGAAATTAAATGGAGAACTAGCAACCGACGAAAAAGCATCGTTTTGGTATTGTCCTTTTTTGTACTCCCTGCTCATCCTTTTGCTTCTTTTGATTCAGAATTTAATCACCCAGTTCAATATGACCCGCTGTTGACATGCTGAGGTTATGTATAGTACAGTGTTCCTTTTTAGCTACTAGATTTTCTGGATAAAGTGTTTCTTTACTGGGTTATTTATGATAAATTATGGATTAGAAACTATTCTTTATATATGCATACCTCGCTGTTTTTGAAACCAAATATGGCATTCATATGAATCGTATCGATCTGACAAGATTTTGGTTGATTGGCTGATTCCTACTGAACAAAAGGAAACCCACAAGTTTTTGTTGCCTCACTGTATATGCCTCCATACTTTAGCCCTGCACTAAACATTTAGAGGGTTTTTCTTAATATCCTGCTGTCCATCTCTTTCAATCCCGCTCTCTCACGCAAGATCTGTGTCAAAACCCACCCGCTTTCATCTTGCCCTAGGTTTATATGCACCTTTTTATTAGAAAACACAGTGACTAAAATGACATTCAACAAAATCTATGCTTTGAATCACAATTTTTATACCGAGACGGCACACTATGATTGCAGCTTTAAGAATATCAAAAGCTTTTAAATGTGGCAATATCACAATTAATGTGAACAAAAGTTTATAAATAACTGAAAACCCAGAGAACACATTAAAAACTACAACTGGAATTGTTGCCTACATTAAAACATTAGCTAAGAACCAGGGAACGGTTTTGCTCATTAGCTGCAGCTTGACAAGTTTTTAGCTTTGTTTAATACGCCAGACCACTGGATAATCTTTACTGTACATTTGCACTGTTTAAATGTGCTTTCACTAGCCTTGACCACGCCACAGACTACGTTAATGATTCACAAGCAAGAATAAGGCTACAAGTTAAGAATTTAAACAGTTTATTGAAGGCATGGACGAACGACGGTCTGTGAGAGGTGTCGTCGGGAAGCCGGGAGGAAACACCCAGTGTGGGGGTGCAGTCAATCGGAAACTCATATTTCCGAACCTGCTCAGGACCCCCCCCAAATGGAACCTAGAAGAGAGAGATGTTAGAAGAAGTGGCACTGGAGTGAGCGAGAGCGTGGAACGGGGATGCTGCGAACGGAGGATGCTGTAAGAGAAAGGGGCAGGGTTAAGAGGGGCGGCTCGGCAGGATCCCGAGAGAAAGCGAGTCAACAGGACCCCGAGAGAAAGTGGGTCGACGGGACCATGAGAGAAAAGCGGGTCGACGGGACCCCGAAAGAAAAGCGGGTCAAAGGGACCCCGAGAGAAAAGCGGATCAAAGGGACCCCGAGAGAAAAGCGGGTCAACGGGACCCTGAGAGAAAAGCGGGTCAGCGGGACCCAGACCGGGCGACCTAGAGGGATGGGAAGGGAGGGGCAAAAACGAACGAGACAGACAAGAAATGAGAGCCAGGCAGGGTTTATATGTGTATCGCGGTGTGATTGGGAATTCGCGAGGGGCCATAAGTGCCAGGTGAGGCGATTTTAGGGCTGATTAGGATGTGCAAAGCGGGTATAGGGCGTGTCCTTAATCCTGAACTTAAGTTAACTTTGTTAACTCCATTTTTCATTTGAAGTGTTATATTTTTCCATTTTGTTCTTTTTCTCAGGCTACATAAGAACGCTAATTTACATTTTAAATTATAATTTTTTTTCTGGAGGAGTTTTTTCTTTTCACAGGTTTTAGAGAGAACAGTATCGGAAAAAACACAGAACAATATGCTTGACAGAATAAAATGCTAAAGTTGACATTTATGTCTGCTTTGGCTTACTAATTATATCGGATGTCTTGATAAGTTTGCCTGCAATCCAGAGATCTTTTTATGATTTTTTAATTTTTTTTACTTTGGGTTTAACTTTTTTAAAAGTTGTTTTGTTTCATTTTAAAAGAAAAAAATAAGAATTTTCTTCTTTTTTCCTCTCAATCAAACTAATATATTTTACTCAACACTGTTAATTTTTCCTCCCAGTCTTCTCACCAGCTTATACAAATCACTGCTGCAGGTTCCCCACAAGCACCCAGAATAGACACAATCTTATACCTAATTGAGCTTTTTAGTTTGCCAACAAAGTCTTAACTGATTTCAAAATCCCATGTAGTTTGTCTAAATTAAGGGTCTGCAGCTTTTAGGTGTGACTCTGCTTCAACACAGCAGAGTCAAAAAATAAGGTCATTAGCAGGACGCTGGAGAAGTTGACTGCATACTGAGGAGCTGAATAACTTCCTGTTTCCTGTTTCTACCTGTTTGCAAGTTTTTGGGGGCATCTTTCAGTGTTTATTTTTCACTGTTTGGCGTATATGTTTTGTTAGACTGATCTTTAAGCAAAAATAGTCTTACAACGTGCGCAACATGGGACCAAAGAAGACCCAGGCGATGGAGGATCTGGATGACATTAAAAAGTCACTGGACTTCCTGACAGAGGAGGTTTCTGCTGTCAGGCTCCAGCAGAAATCAATCGTGGATTAATCGAGGAGGTAAAAACACTGAAACTCCAGAATGCCGAAAAGGACAAGCAGATCACTTTCCTCGAGAAACGAGTGTCAGATTTGGAGCAGTATACCAGGGTGCTGGTCTGCATGTCAAACCTCGCTCGTATGCACGGGCGGTTGCAGCGGAGGTGGACGGGACTACAGATGATAAACTGTCGGATTCCGTCGAACAGCAGGTGGCTTCTTTTTTCCAGTCAAAGGGAATAGAGGTTGACCAGAACAAAATCGAAGCCTGCCATGTACTGCCCAGGAGGAGCAACAATGATAAAGGAGATGAAATCCAGAGGTGAATTGATGCCTCGTACAATATAGAGAACGGTACATGTGAGTGGGACGTGATATATTTTTGGGTTGGTGTGTGTATGCACATGTACACTACCCTTCAAAAGTTTGGGGTCACCCAAACAATTTTGTGTTTTCCATGAAAAGTCACACTTATTCACCACCATACGTTGTGAAATGAATAAAAAATAGAGTCAAGACATTGACAAGGTTAGAAACAATGATTTTTATTTGAAATAAGATTGTTTTTACATCAAACTTTGCTTTCATTAAAGAATCCTACATTTGCAGGTAATCTAGAGAAATTGCACCCCACGCTTCTAGAAGCAGCTCCCACAATTTGGATTGGTTGGATGGGGACTTCTTGCGTACCATACGGTCAAGCTGCTCCCACAACAGCTCAACGGGGTTCAAATCTGGTGACTGCGCTGGCCACTCCATTACCGATAGAATACCAGCTGCCTGCTTCTTCTCTAAATAGTTCTTGCACAATTTCGAGGTGTGTTTTGGGTCATTGTCCTGTTGTAGGATGAAATTGGCTCCAATCAAGCGCTGTCCACTGGGTATGGCATGGCGTTGCAAAATGGAGTGATAGCCTTCCTTATTCAGAATCCCTTTTACCCTGTACAAATCTCCCACCTTACCAGCACCAAAGCAACCCCAGACCATCACATTACCTCCACCATGCTTAACAGATGGCGTCAGGCATTCTTCCAGCATCTTTTCAGTTGTTCTGCGTCTCACAAACGTTCTTCTTTGTGATCCAAACACCTCAAACTTGGATTCATCCGTCCACAGCACTTTTTTCCAGTCTTCCTCTGTCCAATGTCTGTGTTCTTTTGCCCATCTTAATCTTTTTCTTTTATTGGCCAGTCTCAGATATGGCTTTTTCTTTGCCACTCTGCCCTGAAGCCCAGAATCCCGCAGCCGCCTCTTCACTGTAGATGTTGACACTGGTGTTTTGCGGGTACTATTTAATGAAGATGCCAGTTGGGGACCTGTGAGGCGTCTGTTTCTCAAACTAGAGACTCTAATGTACTTATCTTCTTGCTCAGTTGTGCAACGCGGCCTCCCACTTCTTTTTCTACTCTGGTTAGAGCCTGTTTGTGCTGTCCTCTGAAGGGAGTAGTACACACCGTTGTAGGAAATCTTCAATTTCTTAGCAATTTCTCACATGGAATAGCCTTCATTTCTAAGAACAAGAATAGACTGTCGAGTTTCAGATGAAAGTTCTCTTTTTCTGGCCATTTTGAGCGTTTAATTGACCCCACAAATGTGATGCTCCAGAAACTCAATCTGCTCAAAGGAAGGTCAGTTTTGTAGCTTCTGTACCGAGCTAAACTGTTTTCAGATGTGTGAACATGATTGCACAAGGGTTTTCTAATCATCAATTAGCCTTCTGAGCCAATGAGCAAACACATTGTACCATTAGAACACTGGAGTGATAGTTGCTGGAAATGGGCCTCTATACACCTATGTAGATATTGCACCAAAAACCAGACATTTGCAGCTAGAATAGTCATTTACCACATTACCAATGTATAGCGTGTGTTTCTTTAAAGTTAAGACTAGTTTAAAGTTATCTTCATTGAAAAGTACAGTGCTTTTCCTTCAAAAATAAGGACATTTCAATGTGACCCCAAACTTTTGAACGGTAGTGTATATTAGTGGATGTGAATAAGGATTTGAAGTCAAGACTCTAGAATTTACTAAAAGAATAATGTTAGATTATTTTTCTATTGATACATGTTTATATTAATTTTCTTTTATTTATTAATTTATTTTTTTCACTTAGATTAGATGACTTTGGAAACAGGACGATTACTCCAAATGTAAGTTTAGAATACTGGAGAAGGGGTAGGATTAAATAAGTTGTTTTTTTTACTTCTTCCTACCCCTTTTCAGACATGTTATAGAGTTTTTTGTGTATATGTATATGTTTGTGTGTATACTGTATGTATACACTTGTGTGCATTTACATAAGCGTTTTTATGTGCATGTATGTAGGTATGTATGTGTGGGTATGTGTGGACATATATATATGCATGTACATATAGATATGGATGTGGGTTTCTATGCACATATGTGTATATGTGCTCAATTTCGTGTGACTTAAAGATTGGCTCTATATGATAGAAACAAAGTGTATGAACTCATTAACATGTCTGAAATTAATCAAATAAATGAAAAATTAAATGATTAAGATTTGATGGACCTGGGACACTTCTAAAAGTTCCAGGACACCGGACCTCAAGGACTGGAGTTGCAGACCTGTGATCTAAATCATCATGATCTGGTTTCTACATTCATTGACAACATAACACTCTGATAAGCTGTCCAGATGCTTCCAATGGCTCCAACTGTAAATTCAAACTCTGAGGAAACTGGCTCTTTGCTCACTCATAAACTCAGAAACGGCACCTCCCTACCAATTAAATCTAGTATTCAGTCTAAAGATTTAAACACTTGTATTAGAAATACATTCCATTTGATTTTTTTTGTCATTTTATTTTCCACCTTTTTCTGTGAAAATGCATAACATTTGATCAAATCAAGTAGGGGAGAGAAATCATGTCCAAAGGAAATTCAATCACCTTAACCTCAAAAGAAGATAGAGATAAAAAGAAACCCAAACTAGAAGAACTGAAAACCCAAACACAGCAGCTTAGCATTGGAAAATGAACGAAGCTAACAGGAGTGTTTATATACTAGTGGGAGTGATTGCTAGATGTGAAACAGGTACGTGATTATTAAGTGACTGCAGCTGTGAGAGAACATGACCTGAGGCACTGAGGGACAGTGACTGAATGAGTAAACAGAAGACACACAAGGATCAGGAAACAATACCTCGCATTGTTTTCACTTTCATAATATTTATTGTGTTCTTTTGGTTAAATAAACATGACTTGTTGCTTAAAAGAGAATTTATAAATAATTTTTAGTCTCTAATGTCTCCTGTTTGTGTTGCCATGGATATTTCAACCACATAGTTTTATTTAAAAATGGGTTATATATCTGTTTGATGTATGCTTTGTAGAAAAAAGTGAGGGAGTTTGTTTGGTCTTTTTCTGTTGTTAAATTGCTTTTTGGGACACAATTTTATACCATTGTATAGCCTGTTTAATCCCCTTTAAATTGTGCCATGATTGTAAGGAAAATTGAATGGCTGAGCAAAAGAGCTAAATATGCAGATTTTTTAATACATTAAAAGGATGCAGTCTGCCAATGACAAATATCCTTCTGCTTAGGCAATACTTTGATGCAGGGCGCCATATCCTCAGAAAAAAAAAAAAAAAAAAGGCTTGGAGCCGATAAAATAAGATGAGATTCTGCAGATGTATTAAGTAGTAGTTCCGTACACCAAGAAGTCCTGCTTGCCCAACCTCTCCCCAAATGAGATTCATCAGAGACTTGAGCATTTTGTGGAGAGGATGGCAAGGGCTGCTTGTAGTTAGCAAATGTTTCTGGCACTACTTCACCTACTTCCAAACTTCTTCAGTCAAGAGCTCAATCCAATTAATATTCAATTCAGTTTATTTATATAGCACCAATTCATCGCAGAAGTCTTCTCAAGGCACTTTACAAGAAAAGCATTTTCAATACAGTTATACCAAACATCCCAAACAGTTAAAAAAAAAGTTTTCCAATTAAGGAATCCCAGCATATTTAGTCAAGTCATTGACTTGAGGTAGCGACCTGTACATGCAGACTCTAACCTCAAGAATCCCTCATACTGAACAAGCATGTAGCGACATTGGAAAGGAAAAACTATTTCCTGCTGTACTGTTTCTTCCTGCTAAAAAAATAGCAGGGAGAAACATTCACCAGAACCTGGCTCAGTACAAGTGGTCATCTACCATGACTATCTGAGGATTTGAGAAGACATAGCAGAGACACAGAACAAAAATAGGCTGCTGATAACTAAAAGATCTGTCTCTCATTCTATTTTAGTAATCATAGGAACCACCAAAACCCTGTAGTCTGAGAGTGAAGTGCTCTGTTTGGGACATATGAAACAATCAGATATATGACGCATTGTAGAGCTTGACTATTAAGGGATTTATATGTAAGAAGGAGGATCTTAAATTTTATTCTGAATTTAACAGGGAGCCAAAGAAGGAAAGCTGAAAAAGGAAAAATGTGACCTCTCTTTTTAATATTAATGAGAACTCTTGCTGCAGCATTTTGGATCAACTGAAAACTTTTAATTGCATTTTGTTGACTTTCTGATAGTAAAGAATTACAGTAGTCCAGTCTGCCACAAGATTCTGCCACAAGTGGTAATCAAATATCCCAGTTCTATCTCCATACTAAGAGAGGTCTGCTTTACTTAAAAAAAATAAAAAAAATAAATAAACAATCTGGCAAAACTTCACCTACTTCCAAGGTGCTGCAGTTCATAACTCAATCCCATTAAATACTTATTGAATCAGCTTGGGTGTATTATACCAAAACATTCTAATTAGTTAAAAAAAAAATTTCCATTTGAGAAATCCCAGCAGATTTAGTCAAGTTATTGACATGAGGTTGTGCCCTGTACATGCAGACTCTAACATCAGCAATCCCTCAAACTGAACAAGCTTCTTGAATCAGCTTGGTTGTGTTATTCATTCCTTGTTGACCAACACAAATACATAGGCCAAATTGCAACAGCGGCTGCTTTAAGAATTAAAATCCACATCTCAGCAGTGTGGGACCAAGCTGGGGATCACCATTAAGATGAGGTACCAAGCTGTTGTGCCTTTGTGTTCATATAAAATGTATGCAATTGCTTGCCTGACTAGAAGATTAATTCTGTTGTACCGGCGGATACTTTCAACACTTCAAAATTTGTATTGGAATATGATAAAATTAAAAAAAATCAAGAAAAAAATCCTCTGATAAAGAGTGAATTGAACAGGCAAAGTAAAATAAACCAAATAGTATACAGATTGTATAATTTACCATAAACTGTTATTTCGATTTGATAATCTTGACTAAAAAAAGAGGTTTGGTGAAGTTTATCAGATTATTCCATGTGATATAATAAACACAATCCCAAAAGTATTTATAATTACTCAGAGAAAAAATAAATTAAAACAGTGAGCTTAGTTTAATTCTATTTATTCTTCTTAAAGAAACTTCATGGCAATACTTACAACACATCCAGAGGTGTTATAGTATGAACCATAGTCCCAGGCAGACCATTCGAGTCAAGCTACCAGTTTTAAACTAGTGAAGCTAGTGGTCAAGAAACCAGCACAACCAGTGATAAAAGACCTCAAGAATAAGACAAAAAGATTGGAACAAATTGGTACCTCTAAACAGCAACTCCCCCTCAATTAAAAAAAGAAATCACCTTTTGTACATTCCAAACTTCAGTTTGTTTAATAAATGCAAAAACTTTTTAAACAGGGAGCAGCAGAAGTCTTTCACTCCCAGAAGTCAAGCATAATGAAATGCATGTGTCAAGCCTGCAGTCAGCTCCATGAATCACAAATAAAGTATTAATACAAGAGTAATTAACTCACTAATTACAGCTTTTGCTGGCATTGGAGTGTCCTGTGCTACAACCCCTCCCTTTTTTGACTTATTCTGGCTTCAAATATCTTTTCTTTTCTGGTCTTGATGTTTTTTCAGTCTATATATGGTTCAAAGTCCAATCACTTTATTCTCAAACTTCCTTCAGATGTCTCATCTTTTCTGAACCACATCAAATGTTGTTTATTTGCGCAGCGCTCTGCAAATGTAAATGCAAATCAGAGTTCTTCCGGTCAACCGCGAGACAAGTGTCAGACACAGCCAAGAAACGTAAAAAAAAAAATAAAAAAATATCAGTGTGTAGTGCCAGCAAAGAACTGCCACAACAGTTTGACATTTTCTGGGTGGGACGCAGTTTTTCTGTGCCTCATGGATTTGTGTTTGACAGGATGTAAACCAGCCAACCGAATCGGGCCACATGGGCTCATTCTGAAAGGTCAAAAACTTTTCAAAGCGTCCACCCAATCAGAGCTGAGCTAGAGCTGTCACGATGGGAGGAAACGGCAGAGTCTAATAGAAGAGCCTCAGGGCGACACTTCCTGAAGCATTGCAATCACAGTAGCAAATCAGTGAGGCCGTTTAAGGCAAATTCAACCCATTGAACTACAGTGTGATTTGGATGGTGCATTCAGATAGCTGGTTGTCTGTACAGTATTCATAGCAAATTGGGAAAGCCATCACACATCAAAAAGAAGGTGAAGTGCTTTGTGTGCCATACATGGACATTTTTGGCATTCATTTTGAACCCATAACAAAGAAAATGTCCCTAAAACAAATGAGGACTGAATCTGGCAACAAAGCATCATTATCCACAGTGAAATGAGTCCTGCAGCCAGGAATATGTCATTATTCCAATAGTGATGTTAAGGGTCAGATTACAATTTGCAAATTCAAAAACAAAGACTTTCAATTTTATTGTTAGTATTGGGGTCATAGGGGACGTGGAGCTCTCCTTACATGTTGAGCATGGGAAAGTGTTCTGTTTGTTTGTGGTATGATTTGGTTTGTGATTCGTGAGTTGATTGTTGGTGGGAAGGCCCATGGGAGGACGCACTGACAGGTAGTTTTGATAATCATTTGTGCTGTATTCCAGGTGTGGTTGTTTGGCTGGTGGCCTCCACATTGGTGCAGTTGGTAGAACTCTTGTCTTGCAGCGAGAATATCCTACTGTAGGTTTGAGTCCCACCCTGGGGTCTTGTTTGCATGTTCTCCCTGTGCATGCAGGGGTTCACTCCAGGTACTCCTGCTTCCTCCCACAATCCAAAAACATGACTGGTCTTTTTAAATTGTCTGTTTTACGCCTGAGCGCAGAATGGATCCAGCCTGGTGATCTTATGGCTGCCACACAGACTGCAATTCATACCGACTACCATTTGTGAGTGGAACGTCTTTGAAGGTTTGCTTCATCAAGAGCACCAAAATCTTGGCTGTTCATGCAATACGCAATAAAAACAATGTAAATAGAGAAGAGCTTGTAAACAAAGCCACACTCAGCTGCTCATCCTGGTTTTATTTTGAATTATACATGTTTAACTTGGCTGGCTCATATCTCACTTCCTCTATCAGCTCATGTAATTTCTTCAACCTCATAAAAAAATTGATTTGATCCAGAAAGTGATGGAGGACCGCATCTTCCCTAGACTACACCACATCCAGTGTGAATAGTCTGATTGGACTTTATGTTTTTTCCTCCAATCACCCGTATGGAGATTGGACCGCATCTGTTCGGTGCACGGTGTGAACCAGGGGTTAGGATGTGTCCATTGTAGTTTATCTCTGTGTTGCCCTGTGATGGATTGGCGACCTGTCCAAGGTGCCTCTCACCCAGTGATTACTGGAGATAGGATTGATAGAAAAGGTATACTTAGATTTGAGAGATGTGCAACTGAGCAGGATAATTAAAAATATTTACAGAAGTCGCACTGGTACTGGTAATGGAAAATGTGAAAATGTTAAATAAACAGTTTAGTTGCAAATATATTGTGTTTCACAGGTTTACTGTTTTGACATTGATCAAAATCAATAAAGATTTCAAAAGGGGGGAAAAAAACCTGGGACAGTACAGCTAAAAAAGAAAAAAAAAAACACCTTCAGTTCCAGAGTGCAATAGTGCTATTTCCAAATAAGGTATGGGTGTGACAACTGACCGGACCATGCCCTTTGACATGGACTGATGCGTCTGCAAAAAACAGAGTTTTCAGATATGTTTAGGTCTCCGCAAAATTCTTTTGGAGGAGAAATAAGAAGAAACAGAGCAGCGCATCAACTTCCAGGTCAATCACTCGAGGCAATATGCAGTGAAAACTTTAAATAGAAAACTTTTAAACTGATTGGAATGTTTGTATAATTGAACTGAAATCACATTTCTTGTAAAGTGCCTTGAGTTCACATCTGTTATGAATCGGCACAATAGAAATAAACCGAACTGAATTGAAACTGATTAGATACAACAGGCCCCTTTTGACAGTAAATATCTTAACCTCAATGCAGCTGTGATACTCAGCCGTGGTGTAAGATCTTGCAGTTCATAGAAATTCAAATAAACCACTAATTGTTTTGCTACTTTTCTCAATAAATACAACTGTTTATTCACAAACAGTCTATTTAATCCTGTTTTTCTTTGCTGAGGGTGTGCCATCATAGCAGAACAACACCATTAAGGGTCACTTCTCATTACTGTGTATCTGAAAGGGGACATGGAGACACACACTATTTGTTTATTAGTGAAAATCCATATTCATGTTTGAAGGCTTGGATTTGTTTGATTTTGGATTTTGTCTGACTCTGTTCCAATAGCACAACTGCACCGATTTTATAAATGCCTCATATAAGAGTAATTTGTTTTTAGATTTGCAATTAGAAAAAAAAAAAAAAAAATCATTAATTTTCAAAAGAGCTTCCGACTTACATTTAACAATTTTCTCATCTACCAGTTAGTAAATATAAAAGTTATGTTTGTATGTTTTTTCAATAAAGAGTGGTCATGATTAGGGAAATTGTTATGCAGGGTAGGTTGTTTATGTGATTTAAAGTAAAATCCTTATCTTAGAAGATAAAAATCTATATAGCCCTTCAATAAGTAATGACTTCTCTAAAAAAATAAGTCTTTGTTGTGATACATGGGCTTTGTATTTTACTTCACAAAAATTTGACATAACTCACTAAAGGAAATGGGGAAAAGTCAGTGTTGCTAAGCTACAGATTCAGTGAAGTGAACAGTTGTTGACAGTGAATTCTGACACAGCTTTGAAAAACCTTCTACATGCAAAATGATTAGGGAACTTCTAAAAAAAATCAAGTCAGTTGCTTTTTTATTTTAGTTATTATTATTATTTTTAAAAGTCTCCTTCACTGAAAATCATGAAAAACTGAATTAAAAAAAAATAAAATCAGTAATACTGATTTGTCTAAGGATGCAGAATGTCACTATTGTTTCCAAACTCAATTCACTACATCAGTTAGAGAAAGAAAATACACCACAAACAACTGAGTGTTACAAATGGGACCGCCCACAGGAGGGCAGCATTATTTTGGCCAGGTAGCTGTGGCTACGAGAAGTTAACAGTTTGCAATTCCACATGTTTTGGTCTAAAAATTACTTAGTGCTGCTGTTCATGGCCATTGTGTGGTACTGCATTTGAATGTTCTGATTGGCTGAGATTGGTACATGAGAGACCATGCCTACGTCACAGGCATGGTTGCACAAAGACCGCCTCCCTCTCTCAGACACGCTGACGGCGTCTTGAAATTGCTCATCTTGTGTGACACGTGCGCACACAGAAGCATACTGAGAGAAACAGAAGAAGCTGAAATCGGTATATCGCACTTTGGAGGATCACAACGTGAAAGTGGTTTAAAGCCATAAGTTATAACCTATATGTTTAAAACACACTGTGAATAAGGAAACAAAAGCTGAGGTAGGTTCTTCCAAAGCTACTTAGCATTGATGCTAGCACTAGGCTCTCTGTGCTTGTTTGCTACTATACGTGCTGCTGGCTTCGTGCAGCGCTGACTCAGTGCCCTGAGCCAAAGGCATGAACTGATACGTCGTTTGGCACCTGCGCTCCATAGAGTTTCTCTTTAACTATGGTGGATGGCAGAGAAAAAAAACTAATTTCTCCCTTTACCAGGGTAAATACAGGCCATGCCCCTCCGTGCCTCCTGGCCCTGCCCACTTTGGTAGAGTTTTTCAAATGTGGCTTCGGGGTGGTATGATGCTTTTTCATGGGGTTCAGTTACACTATAAGTGCTAGCTAGGGCTAGCTAACATTAGCTGCATGACTTCATATTTGACTTTTTCATTGTAAAATTTACAAGCAAATAAATCACAAACGTTTTAATTGAGGCACATACAGTATGTGTGACTCAGAGTGTAAGCCATTGCGGACAAGAAAATAACTTTAATCACTTTATTGACATTCATTCTTTTTTTCAGCCATGTGCCCATGGGCCGACCAGAATGGCAGGAGAATTAGGCTGCATTCCTACCTGATAGTCTGGTAGACTCTCTTTGTTTGGGGACCAAACTGCAACATTATTCCTGTTTTTAGCTAGTGCAGTTCGCATTCACACTATATTTATCAGAAAGTCCAGAGGTCTGAGCAACAATTTCACCTCTCCTGCTGTGGTGGCGCTGTTGTAAAGCTGTGCTTCCTTATGCCGCAGTGGAAGCTTCACAGTGCAGTGGAATGAAAACAAATACGGAGGAGCAGCAGACTCTAGCGGTTTTAGGATTGACCTGTCATGTTTGGCAAATGTGCCAGATAAAAACTGCAGCAGTTTGAGTGGTTGTTTTGATTGTATTTACCCAGGATACACTGTTCATTAGTCTGCGTCCTGCTTTTGGTGCGGCCCCGGTCCATTTACCATTCACACATGCAAAACGAACCAAAGCAGTTTGTTTCAATCAAAGCAAGACCAATGTTGTTAGGTGGACTAGAGTTTATTTGTTTGGTCAGAATCAGAGTTCGATTGCCCATTCACACCTGCCCAAACGAACCATACTTTCCGTGCAAACAAACTAGAGTTCATTTCAAGCAGACTAAATAGGGCTGGTATGAATGCACCCTTAAGCTCCCGTTATGCAGCTAGCAGCTGGCGTTATAGTCAATGGGTCTGTTTCCATTAGGCGTGACACAGCATGAATCACACGCCCCCCTTCTGCGAACTTTCCACTCCCTCTACCCCCCCACAATACAATTGGGCACGCGCATCTCCTGTGATTTTCTTGCTTGTCATATCAAGTGTACAAGTGTTGGTATGAGAGGTGTAAAATGTGTGGTAACTTTTCCTGTAATGTCAGTTTTTTCATTTCCCTTTTTCATACCTAATGGCCATCTTGCTATCTTAGACTAAGGGTTAAATGTCCTATACACAGTAAATGAATGTCTCCAAATAGTTATTAGCAAAATAAATCTGAAAATGTGTCAAGCTGCAACTTGTAAAATTCTTAGGTTATACAGTGCATTTTTTTTGATACCTGGCTACTATATATATATATATATATATATATATATATATATATATATATATATATATATATATATATATATATTTATTATATTATTTTTTTTGCTAAAGTGAGAGATGGAGCAAAGTTGTTCATTGAACCAGCATCTGTGAACTTCAATTTTTAACCATTCTCATGGTAAATAAGAGTGAAATTTATTTAAATGATGTGATTGAAGATTTTATCTACTAATAGGGGTGAAGCCAAACACAAATACGGTATTTAGAAAGGCACAAATAACGTGTTCTTCTTAATGAATACTTTTAAACATATATACTGTTTTTATTCTATATGTTTTCGGGAACAATAAAAACTTTACATCAAAAAGCTGCTTGTCCTCAGGAGACCGCAGTACATGCGACCCGGATGATTAGGTGAGTGACATTAAGGAACAGCACGGGGTGTGGGGGTTGATAAAAGAGGTTACTGATAAAGTTGCTCCACACAGCGACAGAAGGGCCCAGCTAAGCAAAAAAAGACTTCCTAAAGCAGTTTATAACTTTCTGGAAGTGCAATTTGATCTGGAGATTATTCTATAACGCTGCATTAATAATAACGTCTGCAGTCAGGTGCGCTTATGTTCACTCTGTTAATGTAGCTCTGTAGCTCAATAATTTAGACAATAGGCTGTTGACATAGTAACATTAACATTTGATTTAAAAGCTTAAAGAAGGCTTGTGTAGTTGTCTCAGTTGTGTGGACTTGTGGGAGTTATTTGGTACTTTTAGGTTACTCTGTCTTTTGCAGACAGCAAGATGTAGGCTATAGGCTGGTTAATCTTAGTATCATGTCATTCTGAAATTCCCCACATGGCTTTAGGAAACCAGATAGATAAAAAAAACGGTGCCTGCCTCGGCAAAGATATCAAACATTTGTCAACATCTGCTATGCATAATCATATGCACTTAAAGTATCCTCTCCTGGTACTGTCTGCCAACCCCCTTCAAAAACACCAGTCCCCCACCAGCACCAAATCTTCATCGGAGCTATGTTCTGCCCCTATTCGTTTAACCATGGATAAAGTAATGGCTGTTATGTAATTTTCTTTTCAATTAATTTCCTTGTTACATGTCCGTTGCTCAATTTGTGCAAAAAGCATCAATCAGTATTGCATATCCATAATTTACGGTGGCCGGAAAGTACAAATCAAAATTACAATAACCTGAAACACTTTTACATGTTTACCGGAAAAAAAATTACATTAACCTGAAACACTTTTACCATAACAAAATGACATTAACCTGGAACACTTTTACATTTTTACCGAAACCCTTTTACAACTTTACTGAAACACTTTTACAAAGACATGACCCGGAAGTGATAACGCGGAGAACAGAATCAGTTGCCAAAGTTTATGCAGAATCGATCTTGTCAGCAGCTCAACCTGTGGAGATGTTTAGCCCATTATGTGGTAGTTCTCTCATTAAAAAAAACTACTCTTTGTGAGTTTGGTGGATGGTCCCTTCATGTCCTAAAAGATCTTGACGCAGAGATGGCGGGACTGAGCAACCAGGGGGCATGTGCTAAACCACGTGGGTGACACATTTTCAATAACAATGGGTTTGCATGTGGCTAAAGTTATGTGGAGTATGCAGGAGCACTCTACATACTGGTTTAACAAAAGTTGTTTAGCAAAGCTAACGGTAGCTAGCATTATTGTGTTATCGATGCAAGAGCTACTCTGCTCTTAAGCAATATCGACTCGCATTTTGACAAATTTGTTATTGCACAAGTTTGCTGTGTAACAGCTGACCTTGTCCACGAAGTTCCAGTCTCATGCCGTTTTTATCTACTTGAGATGAATAGTTTTTTCTGCGGTAGAACCCGCCATTATATAATTTCGTTTTCACGGTCCGCAAAGACAGGCGGACACTGAGAAGCTATTCCATCATGTCAACAATCACACTGTATGAGTGACCTTCGTTGAAATACTTTTCGAGCCAGTCCATAAAACTGACATCTTCTCCCTCTGCATCAGTAATAAATTCCAAATTCTGTCCACAATCACCTCATCTCACCTCAAATGTCCATAAAACTTAAAAATAGAATCTGCAAAACAGGCAAAACATCTCCACAGTTTGAGCTGCTAACAAGATTGCGTTAACTTTGGCAACTGATTCCGTTCCCCGCATTATCACTTCCGGGTCATGTCCTTGTAAAAGTGTTTCGGTTAACTTGTAAAAGTGTTTTGGAAAAAATGTAAAAGTGGTTCAGGATGATGTAATTTTGATTTGCATTTCCGTAATTATAATATATATATATATATATATATATATATATATATATATTTTGTGAACCGTTATGGCTATTGTTGTAGCACTCCACATATATATATATATATATATATATATATATATATATATATATGTGTGTGTGTGTGTACGTGTGTTAGAAATCTATATTAGAGGTTGTTTGGGTTTTATTTACTGATGTTATTGACACAGAGACAAAAGATGAGGAGAAATAATGGAGATGAAAAGTGCCTTGAGATGACATCTGTTGTGAAACGGGGCTATATAAATAAACTGAATTGAATTGAAAAGGAGAGTTAGGTGCGGCATATGATTTATTATAAAACCAAAATTTTAAGTAGTTCACTTCTTAGCACTATAAAAATTATTTTCAATTCAGTTTAAATATTGAGAGACATTTCACAAAAGATGTCATCTCAAGGTGCTTTACAAAATAATTATATTAAGTACAACAGGCTTTAAAAAAACAAATGTGACATATGAATAAATGTAACACTCAAAAAATCACTATAATTGTTAAACAGTTATCACTTCTGCGAAAATTTTCATTTACACAACTTTTTCTTCCTTCTACCTGGGAGCAAATTTGTAAAAGAACCCCAGTCTTCCTCCCCTCCTATTTATCTACCAGATGATTTCCCCAGCAATGTAAATGGGTTTGGTTTAAACAATCCAGAGTTAAGAAGAAAATTAAATGTATCTCATTGTAAACTACTCTTTTTTTTTCTTTTTCTTCTATTTTACTGTCTGGGCTTCGCTGACCCCTTCTTCCTTATCTGTCTGCTGTTTTATCTGCTCTGCAAGGTCAGACAAGCTTGAGGCGATCGGTGATGATAAAGACAGAATGCGAAGATGAGATCATTGGTTTGAAGGCATCAGCTGAATGGTCAAATGGGTTCTCTCTAGGTCTTCCTTGTTGCAGTCAAACATGCAACTCTGAAAAAGAAAGAAACTCTGAAAGTTCAAAATGACCTGTTATGATGTTTTCAGACTGAAGAATGTCAATAAAAGACAAAGAATAGAATGAGGATGCAGGTCCGTCAAAGAATACTAAAGAAGGTTGGGGAGCAGGAAACCAAGAGCAAATTGCCAAATGATGCTCTGGAGAGAGACAGATACACCAGAGAAACCAACTCATCACTCTGGTTTCCTTTCTTTATTTTTTCCTCAGCTCCATATGGATCAGGCCAGTGAGAGCCTGAGGGCCAGATTCTTTCAATATACTCTCTGTGCTCTGTGCCGGGATTTCGGATAAGACCGATTCACCTCTGCTGCACCTGTTGGATAAAAGATTGAAAGTGAGTACCGTTTGATTAACTTTACTTTTAATCTGTAACTATAAGAGCCTTGTTTTACCTTTTAGCTAAAAACATTGCTCAAGTTGAATTAAGCCTGGGAGAAAGCAAAATAAAAGAGAATAAGCAGCAAGGCACCATACAAAGAGCCAATAACACAAACACGCAAACAAACATATTTCTTTCTTGCTCCACTAAGGGAATGGGAGCCCTGTTAAATAATTCAAATGGCTGTCCTAGGATGCCAATCAGAAATACTACAGCCATAAAAGCCACGTCTATGCTCGGTGCGGAGTGGAAGCCCCTGCAGCAAATGAAGGCATTATTCTTGTTATCCTCCGGAGGATGAAGCCACACTAGTATTTCTTCTTTTTATGCATGTCGTCGATTCCTTTTCTTTATTTATTCTCTGGGTGCGGGGAGGGAGAGATGTTTAGGTTTTGAAGCAGGACATATCTGCGGGGGAAAAGCAACTGTCAGCCTACTTTATCCCCATTTGAATAGTGCCTCTCTGCTCGCTCCAAGGTGGAACACACACTGTTAGAAACTGGGTTAGAAGAAAATCTGCCACAGCAGAGACGCAAAAAAATAGTAAGTAAAAAGCATGACAAGCTGCTTCCCCAGAACCCCCCAAACCCCACTCTATTTGACCATTGCAAGTTATCTTTGCTGTTAAAGGATGCATTATTAATCACTGGCTCTGATTTGAATCTTCAGTTGTTTCTTTGTGAGGTCTAAAACCCCTGAGGATGCAAAAAAACTATGGGAATAAAAATATTAATGCAAATGTCAATACAAATATGTATATGCTCAGATAGAGTATATTTTTTCAAGGTTATTTTTTTAAAGTTGTTCTTCTTGGGAAGGTGGCAGCAGTTTGCATGGATTTTCTTAGGATAATTCCCTAACTTGAGCTCCTAATTATTGGTAAACAACAGTTGGGAGGAAGGACTTCCCTTTAAAAGGAATCAATCTATTGCCAAATCAGACTCAGGATGGCACCCATCTGAGCCCATCACCAACTAAAGTAAAGAAAACTCTTGATAAATCATTATATATATATGTATATATATATATATATATATATATATATATATATACACACAGTTGTGCTCAAAGGTTTACATGCTCTGGCAGACACAAAAACCTTTCTTTCACTCGTGTTTAGTGGTTGGGTGAAGCCATTTATTATCAAACAACTGTGCTTTCCTTTTTTACATTATAAAGACAACAGAAAATACCCAAATGACCCTGATTGAACGTTTACATACCATGGACGTTTTGGCATGATAAGACAGACACAGGTTGACACACACAGGTGCAAATGGCTATCAAAGTCAACCATCGTCACCTGTGATCTGTTTGCTTGTAATTAGTGGGTGTGTATACAAAGTCAGTGAGTTTCTAGGCTCCTGACATGATTCATCAAGTGTTGCACTGATGTTTGTTCGATTCCGAGCCATGGGAAAGGGAAAATAATTATCAAAGGATAAAACTTCATAAAACAGGAAAAATGATATAAAAATATTTCCAAGCAATTAAGATTGCCAGTCAGCAGTGTTCAGACCCTAATCAAGAAGTGGAAAAGGGATTTTGTTGAAACCAAACCACGGTTGGGTTTGACAACAAAAGTTTCAGGCACAACTGGCAGGAAAATTGTTCGGGATACAAAGAAAAACCCAGAAATACACTTCATAAACTTCAGCTGAAATATAGGACTCTCTGAAAAAAAGTGGAGTGGATGTATCAAGATGCACCATAATGGAGGCACTTGAAGAAAAATGGGCTGCATGGTCGAATGGCCAGAAGAAGGCCATTACTGCGCCAGTTCCACAAAACAGCCCGCTCACAATATGCCAAACAGTCCGGAGACAACCCTAAAAACTTCTGGAACAAAGTTATGTGGAGTGATAAGACCAAAACTGAACTTTTTGGCAACAACCATAAACGCTACATTTGGAGAGGAGTCAACAATGCCCATGATGAAAAGTACACAGCCCGAGAATATACAGGAACTGGAGACATTTTGCCGAGAAGAATGGGCAGCTTTACCAACCGAGAAGATAAAGTGTCTCATCCACAACTATCACAAACGACTTCAAGCTGTCATTGAAGATAAAGGAGGCAATACAAGGTATTAAGAACTAGAATATCTTTCAGTCATTCGGATATTTTCTGTTGTCATTATGATGTAAAAAAGGCAAACACAATTGTTTGATAATACATTTCTTCACCCAACCACTAACCAAGAGTGAAAGAAAGGTTTTTGTGTATATATATATATATATATATATATATGAAAAATATGAATGAGGTCTATGCTGGTGTTGAAATTGTTACACATTTATTACTGCAGCTGGTCTGAATAGCTAAGACTATCTTGATTCATATGCAATGCTGAGACCAACAAGTGCAGTTGAGGCCAATTTACTGGAAAGCAGGGCTTGTATGACAAAAACATAAAAGATGATGTCAATGAGAAGTGTAATGTTGACACAACAGATAAACAGAAAATGTTTAAACTAATTTATCACATTAAATATTTGCATGCAACTTTAATCTCCAGATGGACCATTAGTGAAATGAAATGCAGCTGCACAAACTGTTGCATAACTTAATAACAAAAACAACTCAGCCATGTTAATTTCTATTTGTTTTCCTGCTTTGAAGTTCCAACATGTAAGATTTTAACTCATCAAAGCAAACATTGTGCTCTCAATGGACGCCGCATATTATTGGCAGCCGGTATAACGGAAAAATCAACAGACAGCACAATGTTTTTCCAGACGCCATCTCTCATTTGTTGAGTTTGCTCATGCAGTTACAGAGCTGTATGTTAATCACAGAGAAAATGGAGGGAAACAGGACTGATGGTGTAAACTGCCTCCACTGGAAGTTATTATTGTATACTGTTATCTATATGCAGATGAAACAAAATGACACCGTGGGCTGTATTGACTTTAGAAACCCTTGATTTTCTGTTGGGTTTTTTCTACAAGTAATTTCTGCGTCCAGTCATTTATCATCTTAAACATACACTTCATTTCTAAAGTATTTATACCTGTTGCACTTATTCACATTTTGTCAGGTTACAACCACAGATGTCGGTGTATTTTCTTAGAATTTCATTAATGGATACAGGAAATATAATTTTTTAAAACTGTCAGGTGGAAGGATACTTGTACACATTCTACCATTTTATTTTGCTCTGTCCCCATTAAGTCTTGTCCTCATGAACATAGACTTTGCTATACAGACAAAAACTCTCCTAATCAAAATGCAAGAAACATATTAAAGTGTTGAGTTGGATAGTTTCATAAGAATAAGGTGTGAAGCCTTTGACAAAATCAGAACTAAAATCAATAAAAATGTCTCAATTTACAATATAACACAGCAATAAGACAACACATCTATAAAAAAAATAGATAAAATACTTCTCTGCCTAATGACTCCCCAAATAAAATATCAAATTAAATCATGCTGATCTAGATGCTCGTAGAATCAAAGGAAACCACATGGCATATGAGTTAAATCAACCAAAACTGGTCTAGGTTATATGTCCATTCAAATTAGATTTAAACCACAAAATATATCCATCTTCCAAAACAAATATTGCATACATGTTGCTTCAATAATAACGATATTACTTATAGACAATAGCTAGGTTTAAATGGACACGGATAATAAGATTAAAAGCCTGCTCAGAATAAAAATGCTTCATATAAATTATAAACCAAATCACTTATATTGCAGATCTAAATTGGATGGAAAGTGTTTTTCAACAGCAGTTTTACCTTATGTTTTCTGACGAAACCCTGTTGTAAATGTTTCCACAACTGTCTGTCCGCTTGGTTCCTTGGTCTTCATAATAATGCTTGTTCACTATTGTTCTCTGATGAATATCTGCTACCGAAGAGAAATTACACATAGGCCTGTTTAGTAATTAGGTGACTTCTGAAGGTTGCAGTGAATTTTATTTAAGAGTATTCAAGTAAATAGGGCTGAATATAAATATATGCCACACCTCTCTGATTTTTATTAGCTCAAATAACAATGTATTAATTTCCTATTACTTAACAATGTACTACTTTGTGTTGGTTTATCACATTCAACTCTCGGAAGTTTCTGGTTGAAACATGCAAAGCTGGTCAGAATGGTTTTGATTGCTTGAGGAGAAAAAAAAATAAACCCTTAACGCTTTTAGTAAAAAGGTTTTCTCTCACTTTAACAGAGAACACATATTTACCTCCACTGGGGAAAGATCCCCAAAGCCCAGGAGCCCATATTTAAATGGAGCTAATGGACAACTTAACCACCACTCTCCCTCTGCTCCTAAAAAATGGAACCAAACCCCTTTACCACCAAACCCACTCCCACTTATCTCTTTGGTTACCTTGATATGTTGTCACTCTCTCAGTTTCTTTGCTCAGAATGCCCGTGAAGCGTTATGCATCCCCTGTGTGAGTGCATGTGCAAAAGCAGACAACCAAGGTCATCGCTCATTGATAAGGCCCTGGCGAAGCACTCATGTTATCTCTACTGCCTAGGGACTCCCCACAGCAACATCCACAATTAGCTATCTCAACCTTAGTGTTTGCTCCAGTGATAAGCATCCCCTCCCACCCAACTACTTACTTTTTGTGAGAAGGGCTTGGCCAGAACATCCCCCCCCCCCCCCACACACACACACGGTTTTCTGTGATTGCTTACAAAATCCTACCAGATCAAGTCATGCAAATATAAATTAATATTTTGCAGATGTAGTCTGAAAGGCTGTAGGAAAAAGTTTAGGTGAAACAATGTGTATATTCGAACGTGTTAATTCTCAAAATAATTCAATTCAAAATCCATACTGAGGGAAACACAAGGGATGCATGTAACAATGCACCATGGGGATTCATTTCTCACTGTATTAGCTAGAAGGATAATTTAAGAACTGAAAATCATTTTATTTTTGCTTTAAAACCCCAGACAGTAGTCATTTAACACTCTGCATACAAATGAAGGTTCTGAAATATTGACCACATTCAGACCAATAGCAATAATAGTTATTCATGTCTAAAAGAATAGCCATTGTATAATAAAATCCCCATGTCTTTAACTGGTAATCTAAATAAGTGAATTAGACCCTCAAATATAAAACACCACATGAACTTTTGTGGTGAACGAAAATTTTTTTTGAGATAAACACTTAAAGCCAAGCTGCTTTTTTATTTTTTTTTTTCCCTTACATTTTGTTTCTGGTCAAAGTGGCACCCAGTAGAAAGGAGGAGATTGGTGGTTACAGGCACAGCTACCCTGGAAATCCAGATGACTTACGAGAGCACAATTTGAATTGTCTCTGCAAGACACTCTGGCATCAAGCCACTCTTACTTTTACTGCATTACGTAAGCGGTTCGGGGGGGGAACCAATCAAATCTGTGAATCTGATGAAGGTCGGCCAGAGGTGAGCTAAGATGATGACGGAATCATATAGTAAACAGTGGCTACCGATGAACACCAGTTATTTAAAACGAATTTCACCACTACAATGAACGAGTTAGACTTCACTTTTCATGTAAAAGACAAACAGAAAACGGTGCTTGAATTGTTCCTTTGCAGGAAGGATGTTTTTGCCGTCTGGATATAGCAAGAGTTTAATCTACCAGTTAGTTCCACTGGTAGCTATGATACTGCTCTGGATACGTCACACTGTGTATTGTTGTGATTGGTCGTTCCGTTATCCAGTTGTGTGCAGTTAGAGTTTCAAATGCATCCTTGGTTCCACCCTTCGAGTTATGCTCTTATCATTTCTCATTGCCAGACCCTTAATCTTAATAGATAAGGGTCTGGATTTTTTCCAGGCTACGGCACAGCACCAACATATGAGAAAGACAAACCGGACTGAGGGACTGAACAGGCACTACAGAGACAACTTATCAGGAAAGTGAGAAAAAGAGAGAAACACAGTTATTTCTGGTTGAGTTTGCAAAATGTACTTTTTTTAGCGCATTGTTCCCCACATAAAAAAATAAAATTAATACAATATATTATGGGTATAACAAATCATGTAACACACAAATCTACAATATTTTGGGGCAATGAATGAATTTTATAGTTTAGTAACCCTTTAGAGCTGGCTCTTTTGCTTTACATGATTCGGTGGTAAAGAAACCAAACATATGATGAAAATATAGAAAGTAAAAACAGCACGAACATATGATAAAATGATACAAAAGAGTAGTACTGTAAGACAAAAAAAGCAATGTAATAGTATGAGATTTAAAACAACAATTATGTATAAAACTTGATAATCAATTAAAGAAAGCATTTTAAGGTGATTTACATGATGATGGGCAGCTTCACTTCATATAAAACATACTGCATTAGTGAAAACCAAGCCAACCTTTAGAATTTTTATTTTTTTATAAGTTAAGTTGCAGAGAGAGAACAGGAGGGAGAGGATGAGCTGCTGAGTTCTCGCGAGAGCTGTGCATAGGTGAACATGGCGGTTATGTGGTAATGTATACACCCAGGTAAAATAAGACAATCATTTTGAATCAAACGCAGCTTCTAAATTAACCATCAAGTTACTTTTTTTTTTTCCTCTAAACAACCTGGACGAGGAAACATTGGATTCGCTGGAGTGCTACCTAGACGAGTGCTTTGATAACATCGTTATGGGTAAGTCACGGAAACCTGCTTCGGATACAACAACGAGCACACCGTCGCAGAAGCGCACTCGTTCCGAGGCTAGCACATCCACCGACTCGCCAGATAGAAGCTACGGCGACATCCTGGACTCAATAGACAAGAAGCTAACCAGCCTGGACGCCCGTCTCGCGCTGGTTGAGGTTCTTCATAAAGAATTTCAGGCTCTGAGGGAATCGCTGGAGTTCAGCCAACAACAAGTAGCTTCGCTAGTTACAGAAAACCAAACACTAAAAGAAGACGTTAAGAAACTCACCGAGGGAATGAAGCAGCTGTCTGGAGAAAACAAAAGCTTCAAGGAGTCTATTCTAGACATCCAGGCCCGATCAATGAGGGACAATCTTGTTTTTTCGGGGATACCAGAGCAGGCTGAGGAAGATGCTGAAGTAGCCGTGCGAAAGTTCATTCAACACCAACTGAAACTGCCAGACGACACGGTTAAAAGCATAACCTTCCATCGGGTTCACCGACTCGGAGGTAAGAAGCCCAACAACACCCGCCCGCGACCAATTGTTGCAAAATTTGAACATTTTAAACAAAAAGAACATGTCAAAGGACGCGGGAGAGAGCTACGGGGGACGAATTACAGCGTTAATGATCAGTTTCCGAAAGAAATCCTGGACAGAAGACGCGTGTTATTTCCAATTAGAAAAAAACATATTAGTGAGGGCAGTAGGGCTACGGTTAGTGTGGATAAACTGTATGTTAACGGTCAGCTGTTTAGGGACCCTCAGGTTACTCCTTGGCTTTATTAGTCATATTTAACAGAACCAAGACAGAATTAGCTTTATCAGACAACTATAGTTTAAAAAAAAAGCACAGCTCAGCAGGCTGTTTTTGTTTGTTAATGTGGGTAGGGGCAGGGCTGTGCACTAGATTGCTTTTTCTTTTTTTTCTTTCATTTTTTCTTTTTCACTATTATCTTTCTCACATTTGTACCACCAAATCTCTTTATCACCTTTTTTCCTTTTTCTCTCTCACACACACACAGACTTTTATCATGGCATATTCATGTTTTTCCATCATACTTTCATTCTGTACACACCTGTATGGTGCATTATTTACCCGCTTTATCTCTGCTTCTGGTTTTTTTCAATCTGGCAACCCCATGGACAAACCAAAATTACACCTATATTCATCCTTGGCGATAGTACATATCTAAGGTTTATCTTAGCTCTATGAATCCTGTAAAATTTATAACATGGAATATTCGCGGCGCTAGCTGCAGAGATAAAACCATTAAGATTTTCAACCATCTTACAAGACTGAAGGCAGATGTCGTCTTACTACAGGAGACTCATAAATCAAGTTCAACAGCTAATGATTTAAAAACACCAGAGTATCCTAATATATTTTCTTCATGCTATAACTCTAGACAACGAGGAGTAGCAATATTAATAAATAGAAATACTAATTTTAAAGTAATAGACACAGCTACAGATCCAGAAGGTAGATTTATAATATTAAAACTATTTATAAATAACCAAAAGTTATGTATAGTTAGTATATATGGTCCAAATGTTGACGACCCCTCATTCTTTCATACTTTCTTCTCGGTTCTGGCTAATCACATGGATTGCTCACTTGTTCTTGGGGGAGATTTCAACTTTGGACTAAATGAAGAAATAGACAGGCTCAGTACAGCAGGGACTCAGCGCAGATGGCAATCCATAGATATAGTTAAACAGTACATGAGCGATTATGGACTCTGCGATGCATGGCGATCGCTTCATCCCAACGACAGAAAATACACTTTTTACTCAAACGTACATCATTCTTATTCTAGATTGGACTATTTGTTAGTCAGCAGCTCACTGTTGAATGACATTTCAGACACTGAGATACATCCTATAGTGATCAGCGATCACGCTCCTGTTTCTTTAAATTTAGCAAATAAAATTGCAACCCTTCAATATAAAAATTGGAGATTTAATACATCATTACTTAAGGATAAAGAATTTATTAAATATATTGAAAAAGAATGGGCTTCATACATGGAATTTAATGATCTCCCTGGTATGTCGCCATCCACTCTATGGGAAGCAGGGAAAGCTGTGATTAGAGGTAAAATAATTTCATTCTCATCAAATAAAAAGAGAACAGAAAATAAACATGTTCAGGAATTAGAAGAAACTATTAAATCATTAGAACCTTCCCTGGATAAAGAGAGCTTAAGTAAAATAAGGAAAGCAAAATTAGAGTTAAATGAAATTATTAATAAAAGGACGCAGTTCTTAATCCAAAGACTTAGAATAGAAAACTTTGAACATAGTAATAAATCAGGTAGCTTCTTAGCTAATCAGTTAAAAATAAATAAAGAAAAAACAACTATATCTGCAATCAAAGACAAAACTGGGAATATAATATATGACCCTGAAAAAATAAACAACACTTTCAAAGAATTTTATGAGACGTTATACACACCAGAGATAAACCCTTCAAATAATGATATTGTACAATTTCTGGATAAAATAACTCTTCCTAAACTTTCAGACAGTCAAGCAAAGGCCCTGGATTCACCGCTAACAGTGTCTGAACTCCAGGAGGCCCTCCAATCTATGCCTAATAATAAAGCTCCAGGTCCAGATGGATTTCCAGCAGAGTTCTATAAAGAATTCTGGAATATTCTGGCACCAACATTTTACAAAATGTTACAGGAAACAAAGGAAAATGGTCGAATACCACCAAACATGAATTCTGCCTACATCAATCTTCTATTAAAACCAGGAAAAGACCCTATGTCTCCTACCAGTTATCGTCCGATTTCTCTTATCAATGTGGATCTGAAAATAATTTGCAAAGCTCTTGCAAGAAGGATAGAGAAAATAACACCTCTAATAATCCACCCGGATCAAACAGGTTTTATAAAAGGTAGGCTCTCTTCCACAAATTCACGTAGATTAATAGATTTAATAGATTATTCCCACTGTAAAAACGTCCAAACCAATATATTATCTTTAGATGCAGAAAAAGCATTTGATAGAGTTAACTGGAAATTTTTATTTGCAGCCTTAAATAAATTCGGATTCAGTAATTCTTTTGTAAACTGGTTAAAAATATTATACAGCTCACCAACAGCATGTATTAGGACCAATAATCAAACATCATCAAGGTTCTTTCTTCAGAGAGGTACCAGGCAGGGATGTCCACTTTCTCCCTCCCTCTTTGCTATTTTTATTGAACCATTAGCAGCAGCAATCAGGCAAAATAATAATGTTAAAGGTATACAATGCAACAAAATAGAACATAAAATCAGTTTATACGCAGATGATGTACTACTTTTTCTACAGCATTCACAAACTTCCTTGTATCAGGTAATTGAGTTAATAAAATCTTACTCAAGAGTTTCAGACTATTCCATAAATTGGTTAAAATCTACAGTCCTTCCTATCAACTGTTCTTACCAGAGTCCTGTTGCTTTACAGCTCCGGTCGGGAAATATTACATATCTAGGTATCCATATCTCACCAAGACTGGCAGACTTATCTAAGCTAAACTACGTCCCACTTTTAAAAAAAGTGGAAGATGATCTGGCAAGATGGAAATCCCTTCCAATATCACTTATTGGAAGGGTAGCTACAATAAAAATGATGGTTTTGCCTAGAATCAATTATTTATTCTCAATGATCCCAAGCAAACCATCACCTGATTGGTTTAGATCTCTGGACTCTTCTGTTTCTAAATTCCTTTGGAAAGATAAACCCCCACGTATCAGCTTAAAAACACTACAGAAGTCCAAAGATAAAGGAGGTCTAGACCTACCAAACTTTCGTCATTATTTCTTAGCCAACAGACTCCAATACACATCAAGATGGGTAAAACACAGTTATATCGATGAGTGCTGGGTAGATGTAGAACAGACACTATGCAATAAGATAAAACTTTCAGATCTACCTTTTGTTAGCTCAAATATAAAACAAAATGAATGTTTCAAAAGTATAAATATCAGCTCCTCTCTGACAGCTTGGTGGGAATTTCTTAAAATGACAAAGACCTCACTAGTCCCATGCAGGCGTACACCCATCTGGAATAACCCGGATATCTTACAAAAAAAATGCATGATTAACTTTCCAGGCTGGAGTTGTAAAGGAATTGAATACCTGGAGCATATATTTGATGGAACAGACTTTATCCCCTTTAATACATTGGTTACACAATTCGGAATTAACAAGAATAAATTCTTAGAATACCAACAAATTAAATCAATTATAAAAAATAAATTTAGGCTCAATACAGTTGATTTACAAATTCCAGGAAAAGTTTTAGACTTCCTTAATCTTAACCCTCCCAAACTGCTATCTAAAATATACAAAACATTAAATAGAATAGATGAATCAATAGCCCTTCCTATTTCAAAATGGGAGATGGACTTGTCCATCTCAATAGACCAAAACCTCTGGTCTCAAATTTCATTAAGAACCTTCAAATTTCTTAAGAATCCTAATCTACGATTAATACAATATAAAATCCTTCATAGAGTGCATTATACAGGGCAACGGATGTTCAAGATGGGTTATACGCCGTCTGATACCTGTTTACAATGTACAAGCAATCTACCAGACAATTATATTCATGCTCTTTGGTTCTGCCCACCTGTTAAGAAATATTGGTACCAGATATGTGAAGATCTATCAAAGTGTCTGAAATGTAATATCACACCTGCTCCCAGAGTTTGCTTGCTGGGAAATATAGATGAAGTTACCATGGATACAAAGTCTATGCAATTATTTTACATCGCCTTATGCATCGCTAAGAAAAATATCCTCTTGAACTGGAAAAATAAAAATACTCTGAATATTAATCAATATAGAGATCTCCTTCTGGATTACATTGGTCTAGAAACGGCATCTGCCTCCACATCTGATCAATCTTTCTGGTCACCCTTGATCAGTTCCATCACCTAGTGGGGTCGGGCCCTTGATTCCGTTCTGTGGGACACGGTTGCCGATGTGGAGCTTAAGGGTTGGTGGTGACTGCGGGGAGGTCCTTGGGGGTGGGTCCGCTTGCGGTTCGGCGATAGGTGCCGAGACCCTCGCCTGGGGTGGGACTTTGTGTGGTGACTCCTAGTGGCTGCATGCGGCGCCTTAGAGGGGTCGTGCTGGCGGACACGGGTTACTGGCCTGGTGCTGTGCTGCTCTGGGGGGGTCTGGGCTGGGCCTGGGGCTCGGGGTTCTGGGGCGGCGTCGGTGCCGGCTGGGGGGGGGCTGTGGTCGGCCGGTGGTTGGCGGGCGCTGCTGCCCTTTCCATCTCCCCGGGCTGGTTCTTGTCGCTTGCTCCCCGGTGGCCGCTTGCCGCGTCCGGGCGTCGGCGAGAGGCCGTGGCGGGTGGCCGGCGTCTCCGGGCCCGATCGGCTATATTGACACTGGACATGGCTCCTGGGTCTTGGTCTTAGCCCTCGCGGGGGTGCTGGGGTGGGGGGCTCTGGCCGGTGTTGGTCGGCCTCCACGGTGACTGACCAGTTGGTGGGGTGTGGGCTGGTGGGTGGACGTGCTGGGTTCTGTTGCCACCCGGCCATCGGGCGGTAGTAGCAAGGCTGGAGGATGTCGGCCTGGGGATTGGCCGCCCGGGACTTCGGTCTGCTCACGGGCCTGGCGCGGCATGTCCGGGGTACCCGAGTCGGTGGTGCGCCGGGTTCCGGCCTCGGCCCGGGGGTCCTCGGACGCTGGCGGTGCCTGGGGCGTCTCTTATTGGCGGGGAGGCTTTTTACCATCTAGCACAGGCGCTCTTTTTAACGGGGTGCGCTTGGGACGGGAGGGGGGAGGGCGTTGAGGGTGAGGGGGGGCTAAACTCAACCTGGGTGTCTAGTGACATGTGTTTTGTTAGCAGTGTGAATGTTGGGGAGGATTTAGGTATGCCCCTGGCATGGGGGCTGGTGGATTGCCGGGGCCCCCATGGGGCTCGGCGGTACCGCTGCCGTGGGCCCCGACTGGACGTGCTGGGGCCTCCCACCCCTGGTGGATCGGGCCGAACGGGGGTGCCTATTGGAGTCAGCAGGGGAGCTGGCTCCCTGGGGTTGGCAATGGTCACCCCAGTTATTTTCTCCCCATCCCCATGCCTCTGTCCACCTGCTCCTTCATTCTACCATTCACAAGGCCTTGGGACGTGGGCACGTCACTGGGGTGCGGGATGGAGCTTCCGTCTTCGCTACCCGGTGGCGGCCTGGGTCCCGATTTTATTGAGCAATTTAGACACTACACTTGCAACATTTACAGGGAACGCACATGTAGGGACCTGGCGGTGTGGCGCCACCCACTGGTTAAACACATCTAGACACTGAGGGCCCGGGGGGGGAGATGGGGGTACCCGGCAGTATTCCCATGTCCCCCCCCTCTGTTTTAAGTGCACATTAGAACAACACGCAACAACACCACATTGAGCTGGGGGAGAGAGGCTGGGGGGTCTTTCCACACCCCTGTTCGTTGGACCATCAGGGGTCGGAGCCCGGATAGAACATCACGCCGTCTGGTCGGGGTCCTGGGTTGGTGGGCTGCTCTTGCCGGTGTGGGGGCCTTGGCGGTCTACTTGTCCCCGTCCTGGTGGGCAAAGGGGTCTGTCTCCTGGGTCCAGGGGCAGGGTTCTCTACTGGGGCGTCTGTCCCTGGGCCTGGGAGTATGGAGTATAGTGTACGTATGGGGGGTATGAATGAGGGTATAGCGTCCTTTTTTCGTATGTCCTGTATTTGTAAGAATGTGTACACATGAGAGGGAGGGTACGTATGAGTGTCTCTGTCTGTCTATGTCTACCTGTCAGGTTGGGTGTTTGGCTGCTCTCTGGCCTGATGCATCTTCTTCCCTCCCCGTCACTCCCCGTCGGTGATGGTTGCTCCTGCCCGCTGGTTGATGATGACTCTCGATGCATGGGGCTGGGGGTCCCGGTTGCGGCCCGGCTCGGTCCTGGTGCATGTCGGGCGGGTCCTGGGTGGTCCGGTGTGTCGGGCGGCCGCTGTTTCGGGCCGATGTCCTCCTTGGATTGACTGGGGCACCTCTTATGGGGGTGCCGGGGTTGTAGAATAGGTTGGTGCCGTCCGGTGGATCGGTGGGGACCGTGCCTGGCGCCCAGTCCTCCTGCCGGTTCCAGGACTTCAGCTGGCTGGTCTGTTCGCCTGGTGGGGCTGTCCGGCATTGGCTGGGCCCCTGATCTTGGCGCCCCACGTGGGGCGGGATCTGGACCCTGGAGCTGGAAGATCTGGATGTCCAGGTGCCGGCTGGGCGCGGCCTGGGGAGGGCGTACATCCGCTGTGGCTCTTGCTGTGGCTCCCTGGCGTGTGGATGTGTGGGGGCGGGCCGGGTTGTTGGCGGTGGGTACTGGTCCGGGGTGGCGGCGGCGTGTGTTGTCCGTCGGTTGGCTGCGGGTCCTCCTTGCCTGCGGCGGCGGCGGGGGGCCCTTGTCGGCTGGTCCCTGGTTGGGGCCCCGCTGGGGGGCGGGGTGCCCCTGGTCCCCGTGGCCTCCGGTTCCTGGTCCGGGCCCGCCCTGGCGTAGCCGGTTACCGGCGGAGCCCGTGGGCTCGTCACTGCGATCTCTCGGGCCCCAGCATCGCGGCTGGTGGGTGCTCCCCTGGGACTTCCATCTGTTCCTCTCTTGGTGGGTGATCGACCCTGCGCTGATCCGCCTGTGGACTCTGTACTCTGTGGGACGCTGGATGCATACATCTCTTGCCTCCTCCATGTCTGTGCCGATTCCTGTAGGACGGATTGACGGTTCCTTACACCAGCTATCAATCACTTGCATGGGGAAACCTTATTCAGACCTGCATGCTATTCCAATTTATGGAATAGTCTGCATTTCTGTTCTTATTATTTTTTGGTTATTTTCATTATTTATATTCCTGCTTTATAATTATTACCTCCCTTATATGCCACAGTTAAGAAGGTTGCCTTTTTCCATGCTCATCTGTGTTGTCACTGTATTTTTCTTGTCTTGTAATGGTTATTACTTGTGTGTTTTTGTACTGGACATTGTGTTATGCAGTATTCATTTTTGATAAATATAGTTTTTTGTTTTATCTTTTATCTTGTCTACTGTGTATTATTAGGGTCTGACATTTTTCATGTAGGATTCTCATGTAAGACTTCATCAAGGAAATTGATAGGATTTAGAGCTTAATGGGCTCATTAATTATGTTTAAAAATTACAGTTCCTATTAGAGACTTTGGCTGTGAAAGAAGACAATGTATGCAAACCAGAACAGTTATAAACAATTATAAAGTATATTTGCTGTTAAAATGCATACATGTCTTTAAGCTATTATATGGATATCTTTTATGATTGATGACCTGTTACTTGTTTGAGAGTAATACCTAATTTCAACATCCAGATGAATGAAACAGAATGAAGAAACAAAACAACACAGAATGACATCCAAAATGCTCAAAACCTTATATTATGTCAGAAGGTGGTTTTATTATCAAAGTTAACTGGCCCATAAAAACACTGATTTAATTTATCTCATGCACATCTCCAACTGGAAATTATTTTCTCATATTAAACATGTAAAACCTGAGCTTGCATACAACAGTTGCAACAGTTGTTACGAAAAATATTGCGATGAGCAAAGGAATTCAGTTATAAAAATTTTCTGTAACAAATAATCTGAGCATGCATTAAAATCTCAGCCCTGGTGGTCTCCTTTAGGTCAATGGATCATTGTCTATGAGGGTCCTGTTCTGCTTCAGCCCTTCATGTAATTATTAAGGTTATCAAATGATTAAAAATTTTCATCTAATTAACCACAGAATAGCTGAGAATTAATCACGATTAATTAACATTAACAAATATGACGAAAAAACTTTCGAAATTCGACAAAAATTTTCAGTGTAAAATGACAAATCCAGATGATGTTGCTGTGTTTTTAAATTATATATTTAAATGATATAATTAAATATAATATTTCTCCTGCTTCTTTTTATTTCCACCCAGTTCCATACAGTTTTGGATGGTTTACATGTGAGGAGGGAGGAGAATGAATGTGTGGTCACCTATACAATATAAAAAAAAAACTAAGGTAAAGCTAACCAAAATATATAATTAAACTTAACATTTGGATATTACCAGTCTGTGTTAGAAATCATATAAATCAAATGTAATATAAACGTAGTAATCGAATGTCTCAATTTATCATTTTCTCATAAGTAAACACAGATAAAACTCCCCGGTTCATCAATGTTAACATGATGAAATTAATGCTTTTATTATGAGGGTCTACAGAGCTACTTCCGCTACTGAGTTACCACTAATTTAAGTCAAAAAACATCACTTTAACTGATTAAAATGAATTTTAACTCAGCCATAACTCACAATGACATGTACTGAAGCTATACAGTGAGCCAACATACATAAATCAACATAAAAAACACACACATCAATAATGTACTGTATACCAAATAGGTATTGCCCTTGCAGAAGAATTTGACTAATTCTGTGATAGTCAACTAAGTATCCTAAAATCATGACACCACCTTCACCTAAGTTATTTTCCTGAAATGCTTCTTCAGATTTATGCCAAACATATATTTGATTCTAGTTTCCAAATCATTTCCTATGATATGATTAAGAATTTTTGTAGACTTCTGGTTAGGGATTCTTCTTAGGTTTGAAAATTTAATTGGGCCAGTACCACCACTTCTAAAAATAGCTATTTAGAGTTCCACGGCTTCTCTGATCGTTAAGACCGTTCTCACAGAGACCTGATACTCTCATCGTTGTCTCTCGCTTGTCTGTACTACACTGCAACTCTCTTTAACTCTGCTTTGCTGCATTGCACACATGTGCTGCATTCAAGGGACGTTTCACATGTATGGTGAATTCGATAACATAGGACATTTCAAACTTATAACAAAAAACACAGAAAATATTACCATAAGCAATAAAGTTATGTTTAATGGTGGCTGGCAAGCAACGTTCGAAGCATACTAAATATGCCCTACTTTTTTTTTTTTACAAAGTAACAAATAGGCACTATGTTCTCTATTAATTTCATCTTCTTTGTCTCTCAGAACCAAGCTCCCGGCTGAATGTCAAACTGGCCCACCCCTGACTTCCAAAAATAGTTATCTCTAAAATAAACGACTGCACACTAAAAAAATCACTGATTTCACTCAATCCCAGTCACTTCCTCATGTCGTCTGTGCAGCCGGTTCTCTTTGTGACAGATGTGAAAAAGTCTCTTTTTTTACAAGGTTTACGTTATTTTTTAAAGATATTGTTAAATTACCTTTGTTGAGGTGAACTGCTCAATATACCATGATATTGATTGATGCCATATTGCCCAGCCCTTATGTTTAGGTATATTAACTAGGGATGTTCGATAAATGATAAATTGAAAAGTTATCTCAAACAAATAATCTCTCAAAAACTGAACCTCAAATCTGTCACATTTTTACATTCTGAGAGAGAAAAGAAGTAGCTGAAGAGTTTGATATATAATATGTTTATGGTGTGAAAAACCCATCTTATTAAAAAAATAAAAACCGATAACGAAAATTTCCGATATTACATTTTAATGCCAATATCAGCCGATAATGACTTCAGGCCGATAATATCGGACATCCCTAATATTAACTACTTGTGATTATTTCATATCAACTGTAACTACCCTGAGATTAATTAGATATACAATTGTAATTGTTCAACAGCCCTAGTTTTTTTTAAGTAATACCATTTATTTATTTTCATATTTGAACATTTGTTTGATCTTCAGTATATTCTATCCAATTAAGCTTATTCACAGTAGCACTTTGTTTTTTCTTTTTCAAGAAAATGTACCATTTTCTGGTAAGATGTTAGTTGTATGTTTTTCTATCAAAAAAGCAAAGGAAATTTTATTTGAAATTATTTTATGTACCGAGTGAACATATGACTCAGTTTGGTTATATAGGAGATTTGACCTGAGCTCCCTCCCCTTCCATTTACATTATGAGGCATAGAGAATGGGGCACCTAATTTTACTGTACTATATTTACCTTCAAGAGTCTCTGTGTTTTATGCTCAAACATTGATAACAAAAAGAGTACCAGCACTTTTTGTTCTCCACTTTAAGCACTGCCAATCTGAAATTGCATTTTGTACATGTTTTAGAAAGTTTTTAAAGGGTTTAATTTAATAATTTTGTTATATACATTGAGTTTCTTATGGTTTATAAAGTAGTATTAAACATCAATTTGTCCAAATGCATAAAAACTCTCAAAGACTTTCACACGTTGTGCATCTTTTTTCAAATTATGATATACACTGTTTTCTGAAGCATGAAGACTCTGTCAATCACTCTAACTCAGAAAAGACTAGAAGAGTTTCCAAACATTTTATGGTGGATTGTACACTCAATGAGTGAATATTTCAGACGATTGTTCGTCAACTACTTTTGTTTATTGTCCTTACTAACATAAGTTAAAGTGATATGTTTATTGCTTCTAGATCATTGATTTCTTTAGGATTTTAGTATTCACATTTTTTTCTACCAGGAGACACTGCTTGTAACTCAAAAAGTGTGCCTCGTCTAGATCATGGTGGCTATTCTCTCTGTTATTGTACTTTCTTTCCTTAATCAGAGTAAAATGTCTCATTTCTTTATTATTTCAAGACACGCACTGAGCCAATTATCTAATCATTACGGCAAAGCAGGTGGTGCACTAATACAAGATAATAACACACCTTGGGCATTCTGAGCCATCGCACTGCTAAGGGCTTGCACCGCTCTGAACAAGCCTAATTGGGTTGTGGTACATGGGGAGATATGCACGAGAGAAAGTCATCATACTTAGGAGAAACTGGAAGACTGGAACTTTTGTGCTTTTTTTTATCAAAGGAGCAAAAGGGACATAAGCTGTAATTTCATGCTCTGTTTGAAAAAAATCTTTGATTTTTCAGCATATATATTTTGGACGGATTTTAACATATCAGACTGGGACTTAAAATCTGCAAATGTTTCTTTTCATACATGGGGTATTTCTGTTTTTCTCTGTCCAGTTTTTTTTTTTTTCGGGATAATTTCCCTAGGGCTCCTGGAAGAGCTGGGGAACTGTCCAAGCTGGGGGCGGAGTCATGTCCTGCAACTTGTTTGGAGCTCATCACTGTCTTAAAAAGAGCTGGGTGTAAGACCTTCGGGGACTGGCTGTTGCACTTGCTTGGTAAACCTCTAGTCCTTCGTATTTCGTTACGTTTGTCTTTGTAAGTTCCTCCGAGCTTACCTTATATAACCTACCTGTGCTCTCAAAGGTTTCAGTTATATTTCCTCTTTGTCAGCACAATCCAGATTCTCTGTAAACCACAGTCCTTCATTTCATGTCTGACAGCCTTCGAGTTCCTGATTCCTCCTTGTCAACAATCCAGCTTCTTGCAGCCTGCCTGCCTTCTGTGCTCTGTCCTCATGTACCCTCCTCTGTGTCCTCCTGGAAACGTTCTTGCAGACTTAGTGCAAACATAAAAAAGCACTTCTATGCATGCAATAAATAAAATGAAAATAGAAACAGAATAAAATTTGAAAGGTAATCTATAATTTAACACAAAATTAGAAGAATACACAAGTTGGAGAGAATTCACCGTAAACCCAGTTCTAGTTGAAGTTCTGAGTGATCGTTTCTTATACTGTTATGTTTTTTAAAGACCTGCTATCATTACAAAACATTAGTTGATTGTACTATTTAGCTGAAAAAATGATTGCGCTAATCAGGTGTAGTAAAGATAACTTGGTATGTTTTGTTTAACAATGGGGAGAGGCCTAACTCCAAAATGTTCCTGAACACATCACAATCGACCAATCAGGACAGTGGAAAGGAGACCACCAATCAATGACCACACGCTCCACTCAACTTAGAGCAACCCAGCGACACAACCAACCCAACACCATTAGAAAGGAGCATATCACACATGATCAGATATCTGACTTTATATTGATACTGGAAATATTTATCATAGTGAAAATAAAATTAAAAAAACAGACATGAAGAATTGTTATTGTTATTTATTGGTGGAACAATTCTTCTGTATTGTCTGAACTGCATTCTGGTCCATCCGAGTTTTATTCCTCAAGAAAAATCCAGCTCCAAATGATTTCATTTCAAAACAGATATGGGGAGCCTAAGTCACACCCTTGTCCTTCAGGTCCATGGATTCCCCTGCATACAAAAAAAAAAAAAAAAAAAAAAAAGGGAATGAGAGTCAATGGAGCACTAAAATGCGGCATTAATCAAACATATGATGTCCGTGAATTTTAAAGAGTAATCTTGATGCAGAGAAAATGCTGATTTTTGACCGGCGGCAAAACTTACTTTAGGTTTTGTTTAAAAACGTTTAGCAGACTACAACTGCAGAAGAAGAAGGAGAGCGAGGGTCGTAGCCTCCAAGACAAAGAAAGGTGCATTAAACATGGAGAAAACCACTATAAATCTGACCATGCGGAAAGAGGCAGCTACAGTATGTCGGGGGTAAAACAATCAGTGGAGAAAGAGCCAGTATGTGGGAGAAGCCCTACAAGCTCTTTGTGAGTGTTATACATGCTATAGCTAGTGCTATCTCGCATTAACTGCATGATGTAATTTATGCGACTTCTGATTTGTATGCATTTAAATTGCGAATTTTTACAATCAAATAAATCCAAAATCACTCGACAAATACAGTATACATGTACATAAGTAGTTATTTAAATTGAGGTACAACATATGTGTGATTCAGGACGTAAGACTATACAGACCAGGAAATAACTTTTATTGCTCCATTGACTTCCATTCATACTTTTTTTGGCCAGGGGACCCATGGGCCGACCAGAAGGAGAGGAGACTTTACACTTCACTGCATATGAATTTGAATCAGGCTTTCCCATCGGCTCCCTCTGGGTTTCTGACATTGGCTCACATTTCTGATGTCAGTGTTCTGGCGCTGTGGAATATAAAACAAGCTCGGTCCGGATCACACCTCCATAGCGAGTTGCTAGCAACTCACAAGCAATACGCTTAAAACGATACGACTCAGGGCTGCTCGCTTCCTCGAGATAAATATTCAACCTCATAACTGTCCGCCTCTGAGGCAATGGAGCTTGTGTCTCTATTGGTTTGCATCTTTCCCAATTCCCCTACTTTCTGTGTGTGTGTCCCACTGAAAAAGTTGCAGGCAATCATGTCAGTTCACAGCGCAGAATCCACCCCCACCCTCCCCCTTTGTGTTCTGCCAGGCAAAGCATCATTTACAGGCATTTTTCAAATATAAAATGTGTGCTGATTTTGACTCTTGTAGGTTAACGATTTCCATCCAACATCTTACAATTCCACTCTCACTGATAGATGTAAAAAAGAAAGTAATTAATCCAAATTATCTACATTTGGCAGCTACACTACAACAGTCCCATAGTATTAATAGATAGATAGATGTGAGATCTTGTGCATACACTGTGCAACGTCTGTATAAGGCCATCAAATCGCTCAATATGGACGAAAGTTGATGCTTTAAAATTAAAACCCAGTTGCTTGAACTTTTTGTAGTCCGTGTCAGCACGTCTGCGTGCAGGTGGGGATTTCTCTGTTGCTAGTTGTTTACAACATGCAGGATCATTTCGAGAGAGTTGCTTGGATTTTTTTAATTTATAAAGCCAAACAACGGCGGTGTGAGGCGCTTTTGCGACGTGTGTGGAGTTTGGAGAGTTTCACCATTTGCTCCTTGAACTGAATATAGATGAGGGTTGGTTTCAGCGCCATTTTCTGTCTGTCCCGTGCCCATTTTGATGACCTCCTGATGTCCGTGCAAAGAGTCGCTTATTGCTTCACCCCCCACATCTGCTTCCCCAAAGTTACGTTTTCCCAACTAAACGCAGCAGCTGCACAGAAGGTCCGTGGACGCGCTGATGACCGTGACTTGCTGCATGGCATCTTGACACCCTCTTGATGCGTAGATACCATAGACTTTGCATTTGATCTAGCTGCCCTGCAGCCTGGACGCGCTGACTGGTGCGAAAGCGGCATAAGGAGGACATCTGTGCAGTGAATTTGGATGTGCCCCTACTCATGGCACACCACCTCATATGGAGCCGTCTCAACCATCCTGTTTTAAAAAAAAAAATAACAACCTTCTCCATAGTCCTCTGCCTCATTGTCCTTTCATCCTAAATTGCTGCAACAGTATTGAATTGGTACATCTGCCAAAAACAACTCATCAAGCATGGAACTGCTACAGACTGCTGTCGCTCCATGTTTATTTACCTTTCACTGTACTGTGAGGTTTCGCCCACCAAACGAAGAAGTGCAGCACCACCACAGCACCACCATAGCGCTACCACACGCGAGAGGTCAAATATGCAATTCTTTAAAAATCACTTTCAGATTTAAGAGCATTGCATTCATTTTCAAGGGGCTCACTTCCTGCCATTGTTATTCTGGGAGGGCTTCTAGTTGTCCCGTGTCGATAGACGCTGATTTTCCAGAGTCCATAATCAAAACACAAATCCCACATGCTCATTTTAAAGCAACACCGGACAGCGGATACCGGGTGCAAACAATGCCTGACAGCAAGGTTGCGTTAGTGTCTATAGGTAAACTGTGAAAGAGAACTGACAGCCATAAATGTCAAAAGTAGTTTGCTTCCAACAGAGCACAAGTCACATCTTTTATATTCATAGCTTTTAATTCACCTTCTAACACTGCCATGGCATTTTTCTTTTATTACATTAGCAACCTCGAAGGGCATGTTGCTGTGTTACTGCCCTTGTGTTTTTTTTTTTTTCTTCTTTTTTTTTTTTGACTGACGTGGCGGTTATGAGCAACGATAGCTGGCAGGGCTCAGAGGGAGCGTCTAAATGAACTGACACAAGCTCCTCACACCAAACCTACTGACAGCATTGTTATACTAAGGATTTTATATAGAATGATGAGCTCTGGAAAAATCGATGTGATTGATGCACAGCACTTGCCACATAATTCTTAGTGTTTAGGTTTGAATGTTCACATAGAGGGGTTGATGGCTGCCACTTGGTTCACATGAGATTGTTTATGCACTTTCAGTTTGGCTTTAAAAGAGGAAATTTGAGTTTTACATGAATTTAAATATATTCCGACATCCTGTCCAAAAGTAGTTTGTAATTATTTAGGAAAATGTCAGTTGTGAACAGCCAAACCCCGCAGCACAAGGAGCCTGGCAGCTGGACTCAGTCTAAGACAACAAGGAGTTATTCTATCTTGATCGGAAGTTGTCGTGATTTCCCCTCTGGTCTTTCTGTACAGGCATGTTCTCAATTGAATCTATTGCTTTTTCTTTCTTCAGTGTTTTCTTAATGACTTACCCTAATTAGTAAAAAAAAAAAATTGTCTAGACTGGATTTTTCAAGTTACACCAGTGCTCAGATGCCTTGAAAAAAATTCAAATTGATTAAACTTTTGAACATTTTGCCCTGTTACAAACTACAGCCTCAATGTAATATGAAATTTGTGTGATAGACCTACAGCAAGTAGTGTGTTTAAGAAGAAAATAGAATATTTGATATATTTTTTGTAAGCATCAGTTTTCAATTTTTGCTGTAAATCTTCAGTTAAATTTATGTCTGGAATGTGACTTTCATTGTTGCCAGTGCTGTGCATGAAGGTCTTCATATTTCTAGAACTATGAACTGACCAATTATCTTTTTATGTGATCAATTTGAAAGGTGTAAATCCCAGCCTGACATCAGTTAATACCGCTTTCTTCAGGGTTTTCTGAAAGTCGTACACTGTTTTTCAGCAGCAAAGTTTGGATCGTTCATGCAAAGAGAGCTGCAGCATTTTACTTTCGAGGTGGGCACTGAGTGACTGTTGAGTGTCTGTACATGATTTAAGGACAGTAGAGACAAAGTTCAAAGGTAGCAAAAACAAGAGAAGTTTTTGATTCCATAGTGAGCCATCAACTAAAAAGAAGCATCCCCAAACCGTGATGCTGCTACCTTTGTGTACAGTGTTCTTAGGGTGATGGGCAGTGTTAATTAACCTCGTTTTCCAGATGACCGCAGATGACAGCTTCCACTGCAGATTTGAAAGACACATCTCCCACCAACTCATCTACAGCTCACTCTGAGTTGAGAGCCCCCCATGTGCCAATCACCCACCTCTCCACAGAGTCCCTACCTGGACATAAGATCTCAAAGGAAGGTGTTAATAGGCTCTTTCAGCATGAGAAGAACAAGAAAGCTCTAGGACCTGACAGTCTCCCCTTGCCTGAGAGCCTATGCAGAGCAACTGGTCCACATCTTTATTCAGAACTTTAACAAGTCTGGAGCTTTGTGAGATTCCCTCCTGTTTCAAGCTTCTCACTATCATTATTACCCAAGAAAAGTACCATCAAGGGGTTAAATGACTACATGTCAAATGTCCTGGTGTCTGTGGTCATAAAATTCCTTGAGCAAGTAATGTTTAGGGAATCTGAAGAACATCACAACACCCTTGCTGGAAACGTTGCAGTTTAACTGGAGACTAACCCAAGGTCTTGTTTGTTGACTAATGTCAAAGTGAATTGGGGCAAGCGGGCTAAAATGGAGAGTCATAAAGGCATGGGAAATCAATTTCAAGAAGGTGTGGCTTTGTAAGTGTAAGTGGCCCAGGTGGGTAACACTTAAAGAACTAAAATATATTTGATCGAGTGGAGAGCAGCTGTGCAATTAAAAGGGGAGCAATAATGAATTTAGCCAAGATTTATTACAGCAGACAGATAAAACTTGGCAAGGGACCAGTCCAATAAAATACTAAAAAAAAGGAAGATGTCCATAAAAGTCCCACCGGGCAGCTAAAATCTCATTGGAAAATGTTGGCGAGTGGGTGCAGGTTCTCCAGTGCTGGTGGCTCAGCCTGGCTATGTCGTCACCTCCAGGCGACGTGGACCTGAAACAGGTAAAGCAGGCGGCAGTATCTCGCTCGTTGCTAATTCTGTAGATCACCAGAATTCGACGTGGTACTTACTCTGCCCACTGCGTCGTAGCGTGCCGTCTATCCCTGCCTTGTCAGCCACTCAGCAATTCCTCTGCAACCACACTGTCAGTCTGCTTCCTGGTCTCCTGCTTGGATCTTCCTTGACCTCTGAAATAAGGAGTAAGCTCCTCCTTCCTGTCCTGTACACCGTCTCCCTACCCTCAGTCTTTTAGCAGCCATTGGCTATCTGGTGTAGTCAATGGCTGTCACTCAAAACAACACCACCTGCAGTCAATGTTAATCAGTCATGGGGAATAACAAGTAAAACATGCAATTAACACAATTCACAACAAAACCAACTGACAAATACACACAAAAATAAGGCCCCATGACATAAGGACAAATATCGCTATTGTAAGTAGTATTTTTTTAGTAAATGGTTACAAATTGTTAAGTGGGAGCACTTGCACAGATTATGCTTTGAAAACTGATTTAATTGTTTAACAGTCTGCAATTTTTTTTTACATGTAAAATATTAATGTAGCGCCCCTACCAAGTAGCTAAATGTTTAACTGATTAAAGGCAAAAGAGGTAGTACTTTGGTCGGGGCCCTGGGAACTTTTAATTTTTTCAAAATTATTATCCGTATTACCAATCTGTTAGAAGATACACTTTTTTAAATTATTTACCTTTTCTTTACTAATTTAAATGCTCTTTAATGGCGGTGCCTCCACTTAGTAGGAAAAACGTTAGGTTCAACCCACCAAGAATTTATCCTAAAATGTTTTTGGACTTTTTATACTTACTAAAAATATCAAATACCTCAAAGTAAATTAAAGATAACTTGGACACAGAATTTAAATTTTTTATTTAAATTTAGTAAAAGGGAAAAAATAGAATCACATACAACAGGAAATTAAAATTTGACAAAACAATTTCACAGTTTACTCTCACAATGATATCAGCTCAAACCATGCTCTTCATCTCACTTTTAGTAATAATAATTTCTGACAGTACTACTTAAATTTTATCTCTAACCGAAATGTACCCGTTGCAGGCCTGAATCGAAGCTCGGGTGCGTAGTGGCCCAAAACGAAAACAGCCCCTTCACTCAGTGAGCAAATAAAATAAAAGCACGTGCATTGTTCAAGTTAGTTTTTGTACTCACAAATCCTTAGAGTTCAGTTTGGATGGGGAAAGAGAAGATGTTGGAATCCCTTCAATGTGCATCCTAACAAACGAGTAGGCAAGATGATGGTCACACGGACGCCAAGCGCCTCCTCGACAGCACCCTCAGAGGTCACAGCAAATGGTTTAACAGGGAACCTCCAGCAGGTCCAAAGATTAGCTCTTGGTCCACTGTACACATTAAAAGCTTTCAGTCCCAATATATGGTTATAATTAACTCATATTTGCTCCTTATTGATGCTATAAGAGCAATAATGTTAGCACTTAACATTAATTGCTACAACTTCGAAACGAAAGCTACAAAGCATTAACACACTAGAATGCTGGTTGCATTTAGCATTGCTTCATTTTTTAACACCGTGCATCGTTCTGACACAGCACAAAGCATTAAAACATGGAAATTACCTTTCACATACTTCTTAAAAGTCCAATACAAATCGGCAACTCTGCATTAACCGTAGTAAAGGACTGCTCTCCATACTTTTTATCACACTCCAGCTCATCCGTGCGCTCTCACCTGCTTAGCTCGCTCTCATGCTCACTCTCTTAGCCGCGTTAGTCCCACCCACTCGACTCTGATTGGTCAGCACACAATGCTCTATCCAATGCAACACAAAAGAAAACAAGATTGACGCAACAACATCACCTGAGAGTAGGTTGTGAACACTCCACGCCGTAGCCAGGTACATTGTAGGCCCTGTCCCAATACCCGCACTTGCACCCTTGTGCATTTCAATTGCGCGTTCCCGTTGAGGGGCGCAAGTGCGTAGGGTTTCCCGATTCTCCAGAGCGGAGAATCCGGCCCCTGGCCCCGCCTCTTTTGTACCCTCGCTCCGCACTTCTCTGAAGCCCGCAACGGTGCGGACTTCAGTGAAGGGTATTACCCACAATCCATTGCTGCGTGTGAAATTCTGTGACAAAACGGCAACAAACGGTTCCAGCTGCTTCTCCTACAAATTTATTTTCAAGTTTAAGGGCGTCAGTTAGTTCTTAAAATTGCCTGTGACAATATCAATAAACCGGAGTCTGGTTTGAAGATCGCTATAGATGAAATATTAATAATAAATTGACGAACTTGTGGAACATTCACTGAACATAGTAAAAACGACTTAACATATTTTAGTCACAAAAAAAAAATATTTTTACTTTAACATTTAAGAGATTAATTTTTTTTATAACCAGAACTATGATATTTGTCATATTTATTCACCCTTTTTTTAATAAAACAAATCCTGCGTTTAACTTTTATAAGTTTTGATTCACTTTCATTTACTAAGTTTGTACTACATTGCACAGTTCAAACTGGGCTACAATAATAAAAAATCCAGACAGCTGTTGTAAGGCTAATAGTTTTGTTATTTTTTTCCTAGTAAACTGTTACTTCCTCAGTGTTAAGTCATTGAATTACAGGCATATAATTAGGGTAACAGCTCAAAAAACTTTTTTAATAGCACTGCCCCATATCCACATCGAACTGTATCAGATTGAAACTGATCACATCAGATTTGATTGTGATAATTTATTCCAACTCTTGAGAATCAGAATCAAATGGATTCTTGACATTTCCCCAAACCTACATTAAAGGTAGTCTGTTTGAAGAGTGGTATTGATATTTTATATTTATCATTTGAAATTTAAGGAGAAGTCATTTTTCTTATTATAGATCACGCTAAGCGATTGACGGCAGCAAAAAATCATGGGCATAATCTATTTTTACTCATCAAATTTTAAAATTATGAAATAGTAAATAATATTTATTAGGGCTGTCATAATTACAGCTGAATATTTATCCCATTGAAGTGATCAGAAATTGGAAAGGCTCTCAGCAAACTCCTGATCCGCCTGCTATCGCTTCAGCGGGACACAATCCCGCAGATGCAGCGCATGTTACATTAATGCACCAGTGGCTGGTATGACACCAGGCTTCTTGGAGCGCATCTATGATGTGCCAACTGGTCCAATGCCTCTGAAAAACTCTTCCATCCGTTGTCAGGTCCCGGTTACTGGGAGGCATTGGATACGGTGTCCAGGTCTGATATAATGCTTAGACGCTCTTATGGAATATTTTTTCATTTAGTTACGTCTACTCCATGTGTAAAGTTGAATATGTCTCTGCGTCTTCACTAAGTAGTATGGGGCGTAAATAGTAATCAGTCAAAATGGCCAATAGCGATCAGATTTTTGTGTCACAGTTTTAAAAAGTGGTAAAATACATAAAATATTAGGTTAACACCACCCAAGACTCTGATACACAAGGCTAGGGCAGGTTACTTGACGAGAAGGTTCCTCTGCTGGCAAAAGTGGAAATGACTTCAATAAAAACCAAAACTTTTAATTTCAGTGAACAAGTGTTTTGGAATTCTGTGGGGCTGCCGTTGACACTTTCATAAGAGAACTTGAAAGTAAAAAGTATTTAAAAGTATTTTTGTGACAACAGAACTACATGCTTTAGAATTGAAACGGGTTTTGCATGATATGTCTCCTTTTAAATATTATTGTGTGTAGGTTAAATCTGTAAAATGCTTGTAACCCAACTCAAAATCAGCCAATAAATTGGGATAACACTTTAAATGTAGATTGATCCACAAATCATTTTGGGTCTTAAAATATCTGTTAAAACTCCTGGAAAAGTTTAATTGGAAAGCTGTATCAACTCTCTCAATATTCTGAGAATTATGGTAACTAACTAGTCCCATGTAGTTGCATACTATTTAGCATAGAAAACAATGGATATAAGGAGAGTTTTTACCAAAACAGCTTTCCATAAAGGGCCGTTTCACAGTTGCAAGCTTTAATTTTTTTTCTCTTCGCGCACCTCAACATTAAATGTCAGAGCAATCAGTCAGCTGTGTTTGAAAGGTAAAATAGGGTGGCGCGGAAAGGACTACTATTATACAGAGGAAAGCTCAAACAGGCGGCCAAACCATTTTTGCTTTTGTGCAAAAAATGAGGACCAAAACAGCTAAAGAGGACAATGGAACCGATAAGACAACATGTTGAACTTTCCCTGCAAACCACCATTCGAGTTAGTTTATCTAGTCAATGGTGTGATGTTGTGGCAGCAAACATAACATGTCATTTTAATAAAAATGATGATGCAACAACACATAACAGGGACACTTTGTCTCAAAGCTCCTAAGAGTTAGAAGGAAAATCCAGGATGAAGCAAAATGAGCTCACAAGTCCAAAGTGGGCAGGCTTTTTTATTGGGTTAATATTATAAATTAGTACAAATATATTGAAGAGCATGGTGTAGACCTGCTACAAAAAAGCACCCCACAATGCTAGATGATTCAGCACTACAATAATAAAACTGAAGTGAACTAATCAAAGGCTTTGCAAAAATTGGAGACTTGTGCTGAGAATTATACTTAAAAAAAAGAAGAGAATCAGTGTCTGAACCAGAGTCAGAAGTGTTGAGAGGATGTATTTTGTCAGTATAAAAGAAATATGTGTTGACATGCATCCATTAATTCCAATAAAACACTTTCCATGCCCAAATTGTAGTTTGCCCTGTTATATATTTCCTTAAAAGTAGGAAAATAAATACACAAGGTCCATACTTGAAAGAGAATAGAATGAAAGTAATATAAATGAAGCCTGGATGTTTTGGCAATGAAAATATCTAAATTGGTTAAGTCACATGTTTACCATATTAAATGCACTAAAGCTTTACGGAATATTATATTTTATTGTGGCAGGTGCAGCAAATGAGATTAGGGAAAGTAGAGGAAGTGTGAACAAGAAAACATCCCTGCTGGATGGGGAGAGTTAGTCCAGATGATGCTCAAAGTCACTGAGCATCCTCCATGCTGTCTCTTCTCTGTCTTCTCAGACCCCCAGACAGTCGTGGCAGATTACTGCTTGTTCTGAGCCACGTTCAGCCAGAGGTTTCTTCCTGTTAAAGGGGAATTTTTCCTCTCCACTGTTGCTACATGCTTGCTCAGTATGAGGGTTTGCTGAGGAATTGCTGTGGATGGAGTCTGCATGGTCCGGGCAAAACCTCACGCCGATGACTCAACGCAATCTGCTGGGATTCCTTACATAGAAAACTTAACTGATTGGAATGTTTGTATAATTGTATTGAGATGACTTTTGTTGTAAAATGCCTTGAGATGACATTTGTTGTGAAATGGCGCTATATGAATAAAAGTGAATTGAATTGAAAACAGTCTACTTGGGGACTGATAACAGTGGTAGCAGCTCAAAATATAGATTCTGATATTGTTAATGTATGTGTTATAAAGAATATCATAGATTTGAACACATGCTGAAATAAATCAATTAATGGAGCAGTTAACCCTTATTTATATTGAGTAGAACATTTTATAGAAAATAATCATCTATATTACAAGGCTTTACAGTGTGCTGATGTAGCTTTACAATGTAAGGTTATAATTACATGACTTTAATTAAGGATTCAATGATACCACTTTTCTCAAAACGATACACTGATACTTGGATCTGAGTACTTGCCGATACAGAGTAGTCCTACCAAGGCTGATAGTTCTACTACACAAAAAAAATCAATAAATTAGAAGACAGTTTTTAATTTCTTTACTTAAATTGAATAAAGTTAACTGAAACATTAATTTCAATAAAAAGTAGAATAATAAAAATTGACCACAAAACTAAAATTTAAAGTGAAAAATAAACACTTTCTGTGAAATTGTTATAGAGATTCCACATTTTAAGTATGAGTTCATGGTAACCTATAGGTTAACTTTAAACCCTACGAGCACAATAGAACAGGATCAGCCCCGATACCAGTACCGGTATTGGTGCGTCCCTAATTTTAACAAAAATAGGTTTTGATATAAAGTGGTCCGTTCTGAGGCATCAAACTCCAGGGCTCAAAATAAGTCCCACCCCGGACCTGAACACACTCTTGCTTTAGGGTGGAAATTCACGCAAAAATGTTTCCAATACAGTAATGCTAAGAAAAGTTTCATGTCTTTTTTGATCAGATGAAATAGCATTATTTATCGTTATAGTCATCCTAAATATGTTATATTTATAGCCTCTGATCTTCAGCATGCAAAGTAACTGTTGTAAGCCTATCATTTATACATCAACTTCCTTGAAGGTGGTTCATGTTTGATCCTCTAGTAAAGAAAACCCTAATTATTATTATTTTTATTTTTTTTTTCATTTTCCCCCTTCATATAAGGACCGAAACTCAAAAAACACGTTTCATTTTTAATCAAATCAAATTACGCAACATATATTTAGCTGCAGCTACAAATATATCATAGGTATATCATATCTATCAAAAGTATGCAGATTTTGCTCTCTTCTTATATTATTCCATCCATCATTTTTAACATCTATCTCATGCAGGGCTTTGGGGAGCTTGTGCCTATCTCTAGGAATCCTCGTGTGAGAGGCGGGGTACACCATGGACAAGTCAGCAGTCCATTTCAGGGCAACATAGTGGCAACAGGATAAACAACCATGCACACACACAATCATAAATAAAGACTTTTTTCAGGGACCAATTAAAGGAGCAGGGGGCTGTATTTCTAAAATAAATTATATTAATGTTCAGTTTTGTAATTGTATTGGTTAATGAAGCGTTTTAAACTAAGTAAAACGAGCCCACCCATGTGTAATCCCATTATCTTGAACAGTCTGTGTGCTGAAAAATAGTCTGCGATTCGGTGGCTGAATTTCCCGCGCTTACACGCAATTATACAATTCTTGTGGGTTCTTGATTTAACAGGAAGAAGGAAGAGAAAGAACCCGGACTTCAGATGTAGTCAATTAAACACTACTTACTTTGTCGCTAGACATGTTGCTTGTTGTCGTACAGCTGGCGATGTGTGCGCAATGTGAGGTGGCCTGAAAGTACGCCATTTTACTGATTCATTTACTTTTTGTGCCAGCTCCCATGGTGGCTCACCCGTTTCGGATATGATCAGCCCATTACATGGCCGTTATTAGTGGTTATCACTCCAAATAAATCCCGTCAGACCGTGCTCTCTCTACCTACAGAAACATACTTTTCCGTTTCATGTTTAAAACCTCTTCAAATAAGGTTAAGGTTTAGGCATTTAAAAGAAAGTATATTTGTCCTTCTGTGACCTTAAGGTTAGGACATAAAACTTGTGGGTTGGTTAAAATTGGTTAGGTAACTCCAGTTACGATATGCTACTCTGACAAAGGATTTTTGACACGTGCAGACAGTTGGCTGTTATCAGCAATAAGAATGGTAGATAACCTACTAGTAGAGTGATAACCGCTTATAACGGCCATTTAATGGATTGGCAACATCCGAATCGGCTGGGTGGCTGCAGTTACTCGCAGTGCCAGCCGCGGCAGTAGCGAGTTTGATTTCTTCAATCCGGCCCCCTGCTCCTTTAACCCCAACAGTCATGTTTTTGGACAATGAGAGGATGCTGGAGTACCTGGAGGGCACCCACAAATGCACAGGGAAAACATGCAAATTTCCTGCAGGAAGACCCCAGACTTAGATTCAAACCCAGGACCTTTTTTCTGCAAGTGTGTAACTGTGCATCCACATCTTCATGTTAATAATGATGATACATTAAGATACTCTCCTACAACAAAATTATAAAAATAACTTTTTACTATCTTCTCAGGATGGCTACACAAAACATTCAGCTGTGCTACCAAACTACCCTTCTTTGTCCTTTCTATTCTTTTTGTTTGCTCAGTGGCAAGAAGAAGCCTAAAAGATTTACTTTCACAAGTAAAGCATTTCAAAAAAAAAGAAGAAAAAAAAAACAATGTGGGAAAATGTAATTTTGTCAGAGGTAGTTCTGAGTTTTAATGTGCCTCTCATTAAGCCATTCTGTTAAGTTAGATAAATGATGGACTCATTGTGATGCTCAAAATCCCCCCCTTGCAAACTGGCATTTTAAGTGTGGAATCAAAGCTAGCTGGCACTGAGAATGGGTCACGAGTTGTCATCCTTGTTTAAAAACCCCTGTTTTATCTGAAGAAAAGTTACCCCGGACTATCGATGAAGCTGCAACCCACAATGTTTCATTGTAGTAATAGTGTTTTGTTTGTTTTAATTCTTATTAATTAATTTATTTAATCAATTAATTAAGTTATTTATTTTATCTTTTTAGTAATGGGCAGTGCTGTTTTGTGTCAAACAGCTCTTTGGAACAAAAATTTTAATTTGGTTTCATCAGACAATGACATACGTTGTTTCAAAATATTTTAGCCTGGACTCGATGATTTCTTTGAGAGAAAAGAATTCTGTCTTCAACCTGATTATTCAGCCCAGGCATACAAATGATACCAAACATGAAGAACACAACCAATGTTTGAGAGAAATTCCTGCAGCTCCCTCAGGGTTCCTGTCAGGCTCCTAGCAGCCTCACTGACCAATTTTTGTCTTGTCTTTCTAACACATATGGAAAAAACATCTGGTTTGTGAATGTCACTCTTGTTCTACACTTTTTTCCAATTACTGGTGGCTGTTTTTACTTGGGAAAGAAATTTATAATGCAATGGATCTTTATTTTTATCTCCTGACAATTAACTTTGTATGATACCCTTTTAATAACTTTTTGCTTCACCATTAACTATGTTTTAGGACAAATACTTCAAATTTGGTAAATGTTAGAAAAATTTTGTGAGGAAAGCTTAAACTTATTTCATATTTAGATTCACTATAATTGATGTAGGTGGTAACCAAACAAAACTAAATGCTTAAAATGGATCAAAAGGTACATAGAGCAAAACTTTCTGTGGTGCACAGTTACGCAACCAGATTATTGCAGCTTTTTGTTTATTAGACTTACCCTAACCCTTCTTTATATCTCTATCTATCTAAGCTTTAATGTATCCACAGTACTAATGTATGTTGTAAATATTAATTTTAATAACTCCTGGTCAGTTAATTCCAATCCAATTTGGGGAAATAAGGGAACTGGAGCATATCCCAGCAGCCAACAGGAAAGAGGCAGAGTACATTCTGAACAGGAAACATCTGAGACAGGCAACACTTAGCTCACAAACTGACTAAGGATACTTTAGATTTTTAAATGGTCTTTCATTATTGTAAGAAATACCAAAAAAATTAAACATGGAGTCCAAATAAATGTAGTATATTTATTAAAATACTGTAAGTGTACATTTTGACTAATTGTAAAAGAGCCAAATTATTTTTGTTTACAATAACTACTTATACTCATAACTACATTATGTTAAAAGCTTTGCATGGTGAAGAGGGTTTAATACAATAAAAAGTGTCTCATCAGTCATGAAAACAAAGATAAAATCCTTCAAAGTGAACACAAAACGGGCCTGTTAAGGAGCCATGTGGGTGTTAAGTCTCCTCTCCATCATGCACCAAAGACACTGAAGTGAGGATAAAATAATGTGCCCACAAGGCTTGGGGTACTTAAGAAGGTGCACTGAGAGAAACCAAATCCCCCACCTTTATGGGGAGGCTGAGATTGCTTTGATGGCTCCCTGAAGTACCTTAGATGAATCGTGTCAAGAGCAATTGCAACATAAGTGAACAAAAACAGTGACATTGTGACCTGTAATGTCCCCAACTGAATTTGGACATAAAGTAGTCTAATAGAGCGGAAGAAATGTGCCCCGTGGCCAATGTCCTTTATACACATTTCATTTAAAGGCTAATATCACCTTGTCCTTGCAGGTTGTTGTTTTCTGGTGCCCTCATGTTTTTTTTTTCCTGTGACCTATAAAAATGACGTTTTAAAATTGTTATTAAGTAAATGTTTTTCTTCAATAAAAACTGACCTTTCGCTCTAAATCTTCACTAATAAGTTCTATTTTAGATGGTAAAGATGGTCATTATGTACCTTTTTGTGTAAAAAAGCCCCTTTTCTTATCAATACTTGTGTCATCACAAAACAATTATATTTATTTTAGGAAACTGAAATAAGCTTAAAAAAAGTTGAAATGTCAAAAAAATTTGTGCATTTTTTATAGTGGAAAGTAACTATGTTTGACCTCTTTAAATAATTTGTAACTTTTTTCCTATAAACTAATTGGATACAATTTGAAGTAACAACCAGACCAGTTATTTTCCATCTTTGGCCCTAGCAAGATATCTCCCTTAAATCATACTTTAGTTAACTTTGCCCTAGATATCCATTTATATGTAATAATTACATTAATCTTTTTATTAAAATTATAGTATCAGTAATCTTTAACAAATAGTCATAGATTTGACAGATGCCATTCAAGTCAGATTTTTACATCACTGTTGACCAGCCAATGTACTAGTTACTCTCTATTATTACAAAAAGTTGAACACATAGACATTTGACTCCTCCACATATTTGGAGGCTTTTAGGGAAAAAGCCAAATAACAGCAGATTATTCTTCTGTTAGTTGATCTACTGAGGTAGGTGGAGTACTTGTCTTGTAGTCAGAGAGTCGTAGTTTTAATTTCAGCTTCCTCCTATCACGTGTTGATGTGCTCATGAGTAAGGAACTTAACTCAGTGTTTCCTATCGAGCTCTGTATCGGTGTATGAATGTGTCGTGTTGGTGAGTGCAAATCGGTGAATGTTGTTCCAGTGTAAATCACATTGGCTGGTCAGTATGACTAGAAAATCGCCATATACTGTAAGTCAATACCATATTCAACAGTAAATTTGCTCTGGATTATTAGTTCATTTCTAAAGAGACAATCAAAAAATGCCAAAAAATATTTTGGAATTAAATTACTGTTTCTAGCTTCACTGGTGACCAGCATATTCATCTATATTCTCCATGTTTGAACACAAAAGGGAAAAAAGTAAAACAAAAACAAAAGAAAATCTACTAATTTGTTTGTCATTACTGGTCTTTTTAAACTGTTTTCATAGTTTTCAATAGGACCATAACCTATTTCTGAGCAACATATGAAGAAAAATTTATAAAAAACATACAACACTCTCAGTAATTCCATTGTCAGTGAGAAAAAGATTCAAATTTGCCATTTTATACATCAGTGGCATTTAAAAATCAAGTGATATGAACAACAAATTGTGTAAGAAGTTATTTAAAAGGAAGGAAGGTTAATTTTAGCTGTTAATTTAGGTTGGTACTTCGAAACAGTGAGTGAGTTCTCAGAAGGTAATAGGAAGGCTAAATGTATTGTGGCAATGTTATTCTACTTCATTATTTTGAGCTTTTACACTTTGTCACAAAACATGCAAAAAATTTCAAAATGTTTCGAAATGTTGGTAGCGTTTTTAAAATGTCATGTTTAAGATGTTTACACTCTTTATTGAATACTCTTCTGGTTACAGTTTCTTATAACAGTAGTTCTACTTGCTAATATAGCATATATACAGTTTAAAATGTCTATTTATAACCTTCCTTGTTCTAAAATAATAGTAAAACAGCAGCCACTTATCTGCATTTTGAATATTTTAAATAGCTATCTTTATTGTTAATGAACAATGTCAGTCTGCAAAACAGCGGGCAGCAAAAATAAAGAATAGGATAATTTCCACTATCAGAACAAAACAAGTGCCAATGTTGTTCTGTCAAATGGAGTAACTCATGTTGCATGATTAAAAGGCCTCTTTTTATCAGTCAAAAAACTTTGAAAGCACTGTTTATGCTCAAACCATTGAAGAATGAATTCTTAGAAATGCAGCAAAAACACACTGAAATAAGCTTATTGACACTGAAATAGATAATTAAAATAATCCTTAAATAGTTTATACTAAGATGATTTATTCCTGCCCAGACACCTTTACTTGAACAATTATTGGGTCTCCACTGAAGGTTGGCCCATTGTCTGGAAAGACTGGCGATAAAGTAGCGAAACCAGCTGTTAGCTGGTCAGTTAGCAGCATCTGGATGTGGAGTGCTAATAGTGGTTGTCAATAGCAGTGACAGCTCATCAATGAAAGACTAGCGGGGCCACAGCTAACCACCGTAAACCCAGACGAGTTCTCTTCTCAGTTCGGTTTGATTCAGTAATCTTCTCCCTCGTATCAGCCCCTATTTATGGACAGCTTTCATCAGGGCAGCTTCAGCTAATCAGCTCTTGGCTTTTCTCACTGCAGGGCGTCAGCGACAGACAGGTTTTCTCTCTGCTTAGTGGAATCTGATCAACAATTATTATGTATTTTGGATCGAATTAGTGTCTTCCAAAACCTCACTCCCTCCCTAACCTGTCTCTAGTCCTGTCACAGTGGCTGTAGTCCAAACATTGCTAGTTTTAAAAAAGAGGAGAAAAAAACAGTTGTGTATAATCACAGATGGTCTACTCCCAGGAAAGATACAAATAAGAATACTCTGATTGCTGATAGACTTTATTAAGAGAAATCAGTTAAAATGTTTACTGCAAGGTTATATTTCAAAATTAAAGACAATAAATTGGCTGCAAACTCCCTGACTGGTTAAATCATTAATTTAATACAGTTTTAAAGAGAAGTTTATAAACAAAATGAATCAAAAAGAAGCTTGCCAAAATGCCAACTTTTTTTCCTGTGATAGTGACAGATACCATCACCAGATAAGCCAAGCATCTACACTACAGATAGAGCCTACAGCTTCAGAATTTAAAAAAGGTTTTACATGCAGTTATAAATTTACAACGGTTTGTCTTTTGAATTATATGCCTTTCTCCAAAAAGGCAGTTTCCTTTTTACGAAGAAAGTCAAGACTGTGAAGTTTGGCAAAAATTGATCTTCTTATTGGTGAAACTACAGAGAAACAAAAAGGGCTTGACAGCATCAGCACATTCCTGCACTACACTGCTATCCCATATCAACCTTCCATCTAGTGATTCTGTTATTGTGATGCTTTATGAAATAAACATGTTGGCAAAAACGGGAAGAATACTTTAGGAGCAGACACAGATTTGATCATTTGGTGGGAGAAAAGCAAAAGAAGGCAAAGCAGATCGAACAGCCGTGACGAAATTCGAGATGTGTCGGTAAACTAAGAGGACATAGTTATTTATCTTCCTGTATAAAGAAGGGGAGCCAAACTAGTAATTGGTAAAGGCCATGGAACCAACAATGGGAGCAAAAGGTAGATAGAAAATTACTGTTTTGTTTCACCTTTAATGTTTTTCTACACTAGTATGTTGCTGTATCCATTGTTTTGCATATATTAAAATGGTTTTACTATTGTAAATTTAGCACAAAACAATAATTTATTTAATCACAACAATAATTTTGGGGTTACTACAGAACCTACTGTAGCGCCTTTTTAGCATCAAATTTTTTTGGAATTTATAATTAGGAATTTGAAATGAAGTTTGCCGTGTTGCAGCCACAGCCAATTAGGATATTTGCGACTTTCTGTTATGAAGATGCAAAGTATTGTAAACTGACATTCATTGCACTCCAAATGGAGAGCTTTTATCCTTATAGCTAGAATTTGCAGGAAAACATTCAGAACCACATATAATCGAGCTACTGTCCAACCACTCCACCTCCTGGTCTGAATCCATACCTGACTACCCACATTCACGTTGGTGCTTGCTAGTCAGGAGTGTTTCTGCCATAGGTTATCTATAGTTTCGGCAACAGTGACTCAAAATTAGTATTGAAAATAAGTAATAGTGCTACGTGTATTCTTCTACTCCCTAACACTGGTTGCAAATACAATGATTATTGTTGGGTTGGGGGATACCCAGTGTTCTCGCTGTCTCATTGCACGCTGTAAGACACGGTGAACGTAGTTTCAAGCGGAGACCCCCCCAAATGTCTCACTGAAAACTGTGCTAATAGAGTGGATACATCGTCGCCATAGGCTCGATCCTGATGGTGCTGGTTTTGGTTAGGGTTTGGTTTTCGATAAATCTCCATGTACATCCCAGAAAACAAGTAACCCCAAAGTATTGAGAAATTGTTGCTTGACACCCGGGGAACATGAAACAACAATATATTTAAGAGCAGGCTCAAGACATACCTTTTTGGCCGAGGTTTTAACAGACTTATGTATTAATATCTGTTTAATTGCTCTGCATGTTTTATTTGATTGAATTTTTAGTTTAGTTTATAACTGATTATTATTATTTATTATTTATCTGTTTACACTTTTATCTGATCATATCTTATCATTCTCTTATATTTTATAATTTTGGATGCTATCAGTCTTAACATTTTATCAGTATTTTAATACTTAATCTAATTTTCTACTGTTTATTTTAATATTTTAACTTCATATTTTAATCATCCGTCTAGTGTTTTCGCTGTGGGAGCCCTTTGCATCGGGGGCGGTGGTTGGCTGTGGCTGCCTGGGTGCTCTCCAGGCAGTGCCTGGTTGGAGGTGGGGGTACCATCCGTCCCTCCTCTGGGCACCCTGGGTCAGTGCCTTGGCTGCTGCTGCCGATGCAGATGGCTCATCTGTACTCAGCCCCTTGTTGCTTTTGTTTACTGTTGCTTTTATGTGTGTGTCTCTGTGTGTGTGTGTGTGTGTGTGTGCATGGGAGATGGGTTGGATTGGGGTGGGGCTCGGGGGCTATAGTTGTGATGATGATTTTATTTTGGGTTTGGGAAGGGTGGGGTTTGTGCGGTCGTTTTAACCTGTGGAGCACTTTGAGAGGCTTTGTAGTAGGAAAATAGTTTCATAAATAAAGTTTGATTGCTTGATGAATTGAAGTTTGATATTAAAAAATTAATATATGTAATATTACTTATTAATATATTACTGTGAAATATGTTACTTTTGTTCAATAGCTTCTAGTTAATGTGACCAGGTGATGTCAAATCAATCTTGATATATCTTATATCTAAAGACCCAGAAACAACAATTTATGTGTATTTATTGTGTGATGCAATATCTGATAAATCTAATTATTAGATATTTTACCACTAGGGGCACTGTCAGTATGTTCTTAAAATGAAAAGCATTCAACTAACCTGATGAATTCCTATTTAAAGCAACATACTTCATCCTGGAGCAGCACACAATTGTTCATTCTACACCCTTGATCCTAATAAACCTGTGGTATTCAGGCCTGCCCTGTCTTAGCTGTTTGCCAGCGAAGCTCATGGGTGCATCACTTCAGCCCCCCCGGCCCCTACATTGTAGTCGCTGGATGTTCCTCAGGGGCTTTCCTCTGCTCCTCTCTTGCAGGGTGCGGTCAACCCTGCGATGTGGCTCTGACCCCCTTTATGTCTGCGTTGAGTCCTTTGAGATGGATTGATGGCTCCTTAAACCAGCAATCGAACACTCATATGGAGAAACCATAAATGCACCAGGATGCTGACATGCACTGTATTGGGAGACTTCTCCCACATCAGCACACGTCGGCGTGGGGCCTCCAGTGTTTACAAATATATTATTGGGCTGAGGTTATCATCACTAGATCTTGAATAATCGGTGCCAAGAAGTTTATTGTGACATTTGTGACAGTGACGTTGTATTTATACATACATTTTTGTGTCATGTGGTTGTGTAGTTCTTCGTTCACATTGTTTGGTCTGTTTTATCAATGTTTGCCCTTTTTTGGTTGTTGTTGTTTTTTTCCCCTCTCTGCATTCCTGCAGGTGTGGAGGCAGACTGGGATGTTTTTTTCTGTTCTCCTTGTTCCCTTTCCTCTCTTATGTCTTCAACTGACACGCTCTGTTTTTTGTTTCCTACCCCTCTTCTTCATCTTCTTCATATTCTTTGTTTCTTCCCTTTTATTTTCCGCCTGTGTCCACAACATCAGAAAATTAAACCCAAATCAATCTTAAATAAAGACTTCTCACACATATATATCAAGTGGAGTACTATCGCAAAAGCTGTAATGCCCTGCTTGAGAAAGTAAATTTGTTGGGCTTTTACTTGGGCCTATACAATTCCTTCTTGAATAAAGACTACTCTGACCACAAAACCTTAAAAAAAATTTATATATAACATTTCTAATCTATATCAACGAGGAAAAGCCTGAAGAGTGCATATCTACCAAAGTCAGTAGATTTCTGTTCTTGGCTGCAAAACAGGGTCAATACAAGATAACCGACCTAAAGACAATGTCCCTGTGGGCTCAAATGCAATTTTTTTCCTGCACATTAATCCTTAAGGCTTTTGTTTTGATGTGGCTCATATTTTTTTGTTGGTTGGTCCAGTGTCCTTGTTGCAACAGCCTTGGAGAGAGGGGAAAAAAGCAGACAAAGAGAGATAGAGAGGGAAAGAGGGGGAACTGCACATGAAGCATCAGGCATGAAACATTGCTTCCCGCATAAGATGATTATGTTGTTAAATGAGATATGGCAATACTGTTGTAAGCACTTAATCCAAGGATCTCCAGCTGCCATGCAAATGTAACACATGTCAGCAGGATGACACAAAGCCGAGGAATGAGCAACCAAAATTCCACTCATCCCCCTCCTCCTCCTCTTCCTTGGAGTCTATGAATTATTTTACTGTGAGGCCTCTGGTTGTTGTGCCACATTGTCCTAATTCAGCCTCAATTATAAGTGGTAGCTGTGCAAAGAACCATTGCTCACAAACACATTTATTAATTTGTTTTATATACATATACAAAAAAAGAGCTTAAATCCTTTTTTTGCCCGTCTAAACTTGGGAAAACTTCGATATTCAGAGCAACTTCTGAGAATCACTTCAAGCTTTTCCACACTCTGCAGTGCTTTCATGCAAATCTTTGGGCATTCCCTGCTGGGAAGTTAGGGGTGGGTGGACCGAATCTTGCTGAATATTCTCTTGGGGAACATTAAAATAAAATGTTTGACTCCGGCTCTTGGGATTCGTTTTGATGATATCATGACTATGTGAGTGCAAGTCCCACTCCAGGCCCATTAAATTAGATAGCATGATCATCTACTCTAATTTGCCATCAGTCGGACTAATTGTATTTGACTGTCGACTCCAGAGAGAGCGGTGTAATTCGCTTGAATTGGTTAAAGTGATTGTGATGAGCTATAAAATAACTTCAATGCATTTTAGAATATTTTCAAAGAAAATTATAATTAAAGTGAGTCAGAAATGTATTTATAGCCCTTTCATTTTTTTCACATTTTGTGACTTTACGACATCAAGCTTCAGAGTATTTATTGGTGTTTTATATGGCAGGCCAATACAAAGTGGCACATAATTATGAAGCAGGCGGAAACTAAAAACCTGTAAAATGTAGAGAGCATTTTTATTTAACACTGTTTAAACTGATACTCCTACATGAAAAAAAAAATATGTATCAGTTGGACTGAGGTCTTGGCTTTAGATGTGGCATGGTAATATGCTTTGATAAGCAAGAGCATCCATAACCAGTCTTGCTGATTATTTGGCTTAGGGGGTTCAGACCTTTGCAGAACAGCAGTGGGGACAGAGAATCACCTTGGGATATGCCACATTTGATGGACACTTGTGCAAGTGGCAGCCATTGGCGTCTAGGATGGTTCTCCACAGCCTCATCGAGTTTGCAGTGAATGCTCTAAGAGTCCTGTTGATGTTTTACAGTTTCAAGAATTTAATTATCCATGTGTGGGGCATCGAGTCACAGGCTTTCTTGCAATCACATTGACCAGACCCGAATTTAAGACGACCCCTATTATAAGACGACGCCCCTTTTCAGAAACAAATCTTCCAAAAAAAGACCAAATTTACTATTTAAAGAAAATATTTTTTAATTAAATGTTGACAAGTAATTTAAATAATAATTACAGACAGCTCTCATATTTATCTATTAATGCAATCACAATGATCTGTACTATATTAGCATGTTTGGGGATCTGTCAGGAAATATACTAGCGATACTGAACAAAACTGAGCAAAAGAACAAACAACAGCATTGTAATGCAAACTGTCAGAACTTTGCTAATGACATGTCAAGTCAAAGTCAAATGCTACATCAAAAGTCTGATGAGGCTTTTACTCAAAGACATCCTCTGCATTTCTGTGCTCTCTGTCATGCTGCGGTCCTGTGTCCTCCCACAGAACGTCATCCTCACTACCTTTCAATTCATTTGATATGCACCACCTTTTTACAGCCATTGATGATTCGTTCTGGTTTTAATTCATCCCATACCTGGAGGATCCATTTAAAAAGCTGAAGAACAGCTAGTTTAATATTTTTTCCAGATGTTGTGAAAGCTGCATTTTTACATTGTTTTCAACGTAGAAAAAACCTTATCTTATATTTCATTTAGGTGCATCATACCAAAGTGTGCTAAACACATAGACATGCCGCACTTTTAAGATGCTAATAAAATGATAAAATAAAAAATATTTTGTTTAACTTCACCACTTTGTGTTGGTCTGCCGTAATAAACCACATTAAAGTTCATCAAAAAGCTGAAAGGGGTGTGACTGCTTTTTTGCGAAACACAGTAAGCATGTATTTAAACACCCCTCAAAATGTAAACAAAACATAAAATAACTGTCAAATGACCACATTGTGCATTAAGATCAAACTTGTCATACGTGACTTGTCGAAAGCATTTATCCTTCAGGCTACTGTGAGGTGCTTTTTCTGTGCAAAAATTATGTCTCAAAGTGCCCCTTTCTCTTCTCCTTCCCCTTTTCTTTCATCACTCTTTTTTCCCTGCTCCCTTCTGCTGCTCTTGGAGCTTTGTGCTCATGTTTGAGTTCTTGCTGGCTGACAGGTTGTCACAGATAATAAGTTTTAATTCCCTGTGTGGGACCAAAACTCACTTGCCTTGTAATTTCCTCATAATTTTATTCCCTTCTGAAGCCCTCCAATGTAGATTGGTGAGATGTCAGTTATAAGTGCAATAAGATGAGATCGTAATCTTCTGCATTAAGGCTGGACCAGGTTAAATTAATGAAAACAAGATAGCTCTCTTACACTTTCATATGACTGATATTTCCACATCGCAGGAAAGTGCTAAATCTTGGACTTAATTTTATTTATTAAGAGTTTCCATTGTTTGTCACTCTGAGGGACTTTAAATATATGACAAAGACATTGGTGAAGAGAAATGGCTGGTGTGGACTTGGGCGGGTCGTCTGATTTTACTCCAGCCCCTGATCCCCATTTGTCCCTGCGGTGATGTGTCTAAACGCACCGCAGCAGCTCTGATGGACACTTCTCCTCGAGCTCCTGTTCACCCCTTCCACCCCTCAATGCCACTTTCTTCCTGATCCAGAATAATGAACATTTCAGAAATTCTGCTCAGGGATTCTGGCCCAGCAGTGTGCTTGGCAGTCTAGATTCCTTGTCTCTTCCTCTTGCTAAAGCTTCCACTTTTGCTTAAAAGATTCCTGGCCACTGAAAAAAAATTAAATTAAAATCATAGCTTTGTCAGCCAAGTACGGCCACTGTTTTTCAGCAGGAAAGTTGTCAAAGTCCCCCTGAATGTAAATGAAGAACCCTTTGCTGTCACTATGGATGCCTGATTTGTCTTCAGCTGTGGAAGCCTGCTTCACCATTCTCTATCTCATGAAGGAAGCAGTTGTCTCGGTTTAAAAAAAAAAAAAAAATGTAGTCGACTAATTCAAATTTGTGCCCAGGTCTTCTTCGCTGCACGTAATTGCCACAGAAAGATTTAGACATTTTGCTAACAATGTTTTACAGGCAATTAAAACTGTAAGAAAATATACTTTAATATGTTCCACCTATAGAGACAATAAGTTATATGAGTATTTTCAAGAACCAGTGTCAATGATTTCATTGAAATTTAATGTGCATTTCTGATTTGTTATCATCTCTGCTCTGTGGTGATTCTCCACGGATTGTCTATAATTGATACCCCTAATGAGGGATGTTAATTTAAAGTCACCTGCAGGCTATAGCCTTTCCCTCCGTACAGCTGCATTGTCACCCATCCTGTGTTCTCGGAACGCTGGCGTGGGAAGGCCAAGGGAGAAGTGAAGAGATGGAATTGAATTTGAAGCTCTGAGGCATGTAATAAAAAGCAACACTCCCACACACCAAGGAATGTGATTTCCCCAAGTACCCCTGGCAGACATGTTGAATTTCTAGCTGTAATGTATAGGCAACCGGGCTATTCATAACATGGTCGGGCCCACGCGTGTAGACTGGATGAAGCTTGTTTTCTTAATAAAACACCCTAAACAATGAATCTTGAGTTGGAGTCAAGCTATAATGGCTCATTAAGGAAACGTCCGTAGCTGCCATGGTGACTCCTTACTGTTCTAACTGACTGTTACATTTGGTAACTATCATGGAAGTGGTTTGATTAGCAAAATACTTTAGACTAAATTAAGAGTTTAGATTCAAGTTGATGAGCCGCAGGACAGGGTTCTCTGATAGTTGAAGTCAACAAGGATATGAACAATTTCAATCCAAAACATCTCCCAAATCAATACAGTGCTAATCACTGGCGTGGCGAGGGGAAAATGTCAGAGGAAGCCAAGTGAGACACAACCTCTAAGCTGTGTATTTTATGGGGTGGGGGGTAGAAAATCATACAATAAAAGCATTTTGAACTTGTTTAACATGCGTTTCAGTGCTGTTCATTATCAGTATCAGATATGGCAATATTGGTATAACTGTGTTTTATGTTGATTTATACCATGGTCTGGGTGAATACTTGATTCTGATTGGCTGGTGGGTGCTGACAAGCGTGCATTATTTTCATATAACTGCACACCTAGTCCGGTAGTTTAATCACTGGGCTATCACTCCGCTGTGGGCGTCGCCATAGCAACACGCAACAGCTGAATAAACGTTAAGTGACAAGTCGTCAAGCTGATCGTAGACTGACTTAAATGTTTACTGTTTTGAGTGTGTAATAAAATATGAGCTTTGCATTTCTTTTAAGGCACTAGTGATTATTTTCAACTCTAGGACCTACATCTCTGCACTTAAGCGCTACAGCTGTTTCCATAGTAACGATAAGTAATTGAGCTACTAGCTTCAGGTTAGCTCCTGCCCAGGACCACCGCATACTACCAGTGTTTATTTCCACGTAAAACTGCAGGAATTGTCATAATGTGTTGTGATTCTGGCGATGCAGCGTGTGCTGACGTGTTTTGTTGCGCCTGACGAAGATCCTCGCAGCAGTGAGAGAATGGCTCGCTCTGTGACGAGCATTCAGACACTATACCGACTAATGACCCACATAAAATAGTCCCTGTAGTGTGGGATATTTGACGAGTTCAGTACATGAAATAAACATTTGTTATAAAATGTTACGTTTGTGGGACCATGGTATAAGCGGATTAAACAACTTGGAGCCGTGCATTAGACGGTTATAATGCAGTTCACGGAGTTACACCACTCCGCTGCGCGTCGTGGTGTTCTTGACTCCGCGTCGTACATTATAACCGTCTAATGCACGGCTCCTCATTGTTTAATCCTTACATGTATTTTATGGTGTATGTGTCTGTGAGTGTGAGTTGTGTTTGGCATTATCTTTGAGTGTATATGTCTTTTAATCTTATTTTTAATATATGTTAACTGTGTATTGTGTTGTATATGTCTGCTGGACCATGTGTCTGTATTAAAGGATTCTATTCTATATATTATTATTATTATTATTATTATTATTATTATTATTATTATTATTATAATACAACATGTAAATGAATATTATACATCAACACAACAACCCAGTACCAGTGACTATCAACAGCACACCTGACGTGTATTCAGACAGCCCGGCCCACCACGGCCGCTGTCCGTGGTGCTCAGTTTCTCCACAAAAACAACAACAGTAAATAACAACTTCAGTGGACTCACATGCTGCTTAATCAAAGCACGCAAGACAAACAGCACAAACTATAATCACATAAAAAATAATTGATCAATGGGATTGTTCAGGGAGCAGGAATCAATGTCAAAAAGGAGACAAGGCCAGCAAAACAGCCAGTAAACATTGGCGCTACCAGCTAGCCACTCGGTACGGACGTAATTCTCCTCATTCAAAGTCCGAAACCCTTTCTTTCTCTCTGTAAAGAGTGCTAGTTTTGGCATCGGCCTGCCATCTGACTTAATTCAGAGTTGCTGCTGTAGAGGCAGTTTAGTAAAAGTATTCTTTACTAAATACTTCAAATCTCCACCCTCCATAATTACTGAGTCTCTGCAGGTAGTTATTGGGGGTGCTGAAATGCCTGCTCCACCTATATCCCCCTTTTCCACCCATCTCCTTCCTGACGTGGCTTACTCAGCAGCCGAGCCGCTGTGCCAGCAGCCCTCCCCTTGCAGCTGCTATAGTTAGCTTAGGCTAATTGTAAGGCTGAGTTTGGACTTCCTCTTTGGAAACAATCTTATCTTTGTACAATTCCCTTCACAGAGCACTTCTTTCTTAATAAAAGCCTTTTTGATAGTGGCTTAATGAGCACATTGGCCCTAAAGGCGAGGCTACTCCATCGGAACCTGTACAGGTATGAACTGTGATTTAGTATTTCTAAGTCCGACTTCAAAACATCACTTTATACTTCTGTGCGTTTATGGTTGCAATGCAAAGTATAGCTACTTATCTGTGTGCTTTTGTGGTTGCAATGTAAAATGTAAATTCATAGTTGTTTAAAATTATGGTTTCACTGCAAAACATATCTTAATTTCTCTATACATTTGAGATTTCAATCCAAGACGTAGGTTGATTTTTCTGTGTTTTTATGGTTTTAAATGCAAGGCAAGGCAAGGCAAGGCAATTTTATTTGTATAGCACACTTTCAACACAAGGCAATTCAAGGTGCTTTACATGATTCAGTGATAATGAAACCACATGATTAAATAACAAAACATATAAGTTTAACAGTAATCAATCAGTAAGAAAAGATAATGTAAGGAACAAATTTATGTAATTTATACACCATCACTTAAAAAATAAATAAAAAAGTAAGAATAGAAATTAAACCACAACAATAAAAAATAATTTAAGGAACAAATTTATGCAATTATAACAGATTAAAACAGATAAAACACAATCGGGTAAACAAAACAAAAAGTGATCAGAAAGCGCAATTTAAGATTCGAAAATGCAAATCGTAGCTTCAGACTGATTAATATTTATAAAAAGGTGCCAAGGAGGTTAAAAATTACAAAGCCGACACGTCTTGTAAAAGCCTCAGAATTCTCTCTGGTTCTTAAAAAACCCCATTTACCGGGTCGGATATCGGATCATTTGCGTGTCGACTTACAATATCTAGTGTTGCCATTGTTCACCATTGTGATTTTTCTTCCTAAATACTAAAATGCAACATGCTGATAACCTCTATCGGACTCTGACTCGACGGTCCACGCTGTGATAATTGTCGTTGTATGACGTTCAGCAGGGGGAGTTTCAAAAAGGGTAGGAGTGCTTACGGTACGTCCACACCAAAAGCGTCAAAACGTGCTACACGCCCCCAGCTGGATGCTTGAACATTCTCACTTCGAAGCGTGTCCACAGCAAAGATGTTGCTTTAAAATATGCCATTTTGACGCATGTGAAGTCAGATACACGACACAGTGGAGATTTGCAATTGCCTCCAATCAACCATGCGATGCACGTTAAAATTGTACTGTGCAATAAAAAATCTGCAAAAAAGCGAGACCATAAAGGATGAAGCACCTTATAGCGGGACCACTGTATATATTTTTTATTAGTAAGCAAAAACATATGTGCCTATATAACTGCCTACGTTAAATCATTGTAAACATACCTTCGGTCTGGGACTCCCCCTACTTCTTCAGGCTCTCCCTGGCCGTCGGGGAGGATGTTCTCCATGGTCCGCATACTGGTCCGCTCCCCTGTTTTGCAGGGTGAGGAAGGGGTCAAGAAACCCAGTGACAGCAGAGAACTTCCAGCTCGTTCCTGAACTTACAGCTGAACCACTCCTCCTCTCCTTGCAATAGGTGTCCCTGAGGGTAATCCACTTTTTTCTGCTGTAGTCCTCTGAATAATCACATAATTTAGTTAGCGGAAAAGTCTTTGAACATCAGCGGGAAAATAATAGTAGAGTAGCAGGACAGTAGTTGGGCTTGCTGCCTTTTGCGCTGGTTCGATCAAAACTTTCAAAAGTGAAATGAATTTACCAGGTTGCCCAATCTCCTCACTTATCTTCTTCCAAGCTATGTCCTTTTTTATTCCTGTCTCTATACAAACAACAACTTGTGTCATATAGCTCTGGGTGGTTTATCAGTCTCTCCTCCATGTTGAATGAAGAATGAATGGCTTTGGCTGGACCTGCCCCATGTGAACTGGGTCAGAGCATCACGTCATGTAAAAACAATCTTACATTTGTACCAGGGTTTTACAACAGTCATAAATACCAAGCTTTGTTTAGAGCAGGAACTGATAAATTGCAGCAGACTGTGTTTAAACAGGAAAGAAAGATAGTTTAGGTCAAGACCCCTATAAAAGAGAACCAGGCCGGAGGAGTATATGATACTTTGGCACACAATGAATGTTTATGTACTGGGGGTGGCCATGTCATGTAATATTTTTTTCTCTTTGTGTTCAATAAAAAGAGATGAGCCCTGTTTAGCCAGCGCACACATTTGGTGAGCCCGTCCTGCAGGTGCTACTCATAACAAACAGATCTGTTGTTGTTTTCTGCTTTGTTTTCTGGAACAGAATACCGCTATTTCGACCCTGCTGAGGACCGCTGGATCCTCAAACCGTGAACAGAGCTAATTGACGGATTTGGAGTTAATCCACAATAGAGGAACACTTCAATATAGAATTTAGACTCCAGCCATTTGGTGGAGGATGCGGGCAAGTGGTTCTCCAGGAGCAAAGTAGAAAAGTGGATTGTTGATGAAATATTTTGAGGTAACACTGAAGTGAATTATTGATCTGAGTTTAACAGGATGATGGAGAACTGAGGACTGACCGTTGATAACAGACCCGGGTCATTTTCTCAGTAATCTGGCAAGCGCTACAACAAATTAATAGGTAAATGTTGGTCGGATAATTCTCCATTATAATGTTGACTCTGTCTTTTTAAAGGAAAAGGAACGTGCGAAACAGCTCTTAGTGTAGGCGGCTCTCACTGAGTGGTGACGTCCATTTAGATGAGAGATCTAGTGGGAAGACAGACTTCATAGATCGAGCCTGGGTATGTGCTAGCCCGTGAACTGAGCCCCACGAAGTGTGCACTAATAAGGTCTGCGTTCTTGAAGTGGATCACAGAGACAAGGTCAGTGTGAGTGGATGACTAAAAATCAAGGCGAGTTTAATTTTTGTTGACAGATAAAGTATAGTTGGGGTGTGCATGTGAGAGTGAGTGGAAAATCACAGAGAAACAGTTTCCAGGAAAAGTGTTTTACACCTGTGGATTTAACTAAACTCTCATTTAGAGGATAGTCCTTGGGTTGAACCTAAAACTTAGATTGTCCTGTGAATTTTAAACATCTAGTGAATGTCCGCTCCTTTAGAAATAGTCTGAGGAGTAGAAGTTTGACATTGTAGGACAATCTGGGGTAATATCATTTTCACCTGACTCAATCCTACATAACTTCATAAATCAGAAGATTGACATAATGGCTGGGCAAATGGATTATAAACCCCGTGCTCCCATGCAAGGGAAGCGCTGGTGCACCTTAGAAAGACAGTTGATGTTGTATTTGGATAAAGTATTACCAATGACAGAGACTAATCCCAGTAAGGCAGATAGAGATAAAGTAGAAAAGAGGATCAGATGCATGTGGAAAGATGAGGGACTAGACGGACAGGAGAGGAGATGTTTGTCCCAATTGTGTTTTAAAGAAGCAGGGAAATGTGGAGATAAGGCAGAAAAGGCCACTATTTCGACCCTGCTGAGGACCGCTGGATCCTCAAACCGTGAACAGAGCTAATTGACGGATTTGGAGTTAATCCACAATAGAGGAACACTTTAATATAGAATTTACACTCCAGCAGTCACAAGGCTCCTGATTAGTTGACGCAGCGCGAATTAAAGCTGGAGTTCAGACTTTTTCAACTTGCGCAGACTTTTTCATGTGCCGCAAACGCCTCATTCCCACAAATCCTCCGCACAGATCACAGAAAAGCATTTTCATCACGCAAATCTGCTTCTGACTTGAATCGGGACCCCCTGCCGTGCTTTAGTGTGCTCTTTCATTGACATAACATGTAAACCTGACTCTCTACTAGTTTAATTCGCTTTTGGTGTGTACGTACCGTTAGTGAGGCTCAGGCAAATATCGAGACATCAAATATGGAAGTGATGAGAAGGCAAACTTCTTTAAGGGGGATTTTTATATATACAGGATTTTCAGAATGATTTAGGGTCAGATTTACCTGTGAGTGTGCTATAGAATGGTACTCTCTGTCTGGGAAAAGCATGATAGCCCCCCTTTAAGGCATAGGGTGTGATAAAAGAAGGTGTAATACAGTTTTAAAACATCATGAAAAAGTTCTTGTTCAAGAATAACAAAGACTCCTAAATGACTTCTAAAAGTTGAAAACTGTTGGAAAAGTGGGTTACTGCCTGGATTAATGTGATTTTTATATTGTAATGTACTAAAACAGAGAAACCACATATCTTCATGACTACTTTAATGTCATGGTCTGCGCTTTAAAATCATGAATTTCTACTACTCCCATCATTTCTTCTACGTGTTTTGCCAAAGTTTTATCTAAAGCTTGTAGATGGCTACAAAAGGCATGCAGTGAAGGGGCAACTTGTTAATGAACTCAAATAAAAGATTATAGAGTGTACGTTTATATTTTAGGCTGCATTAACAATTTTAACTCTGCGAGGACGAAAGAAAACCCACAATAAATTCAAAAACAAAAAGGGTTGGCCCAAATCTTTTTAAAATAGTTAACGCTTTGTAGTTGTTTGTTCTACCTTAAGAATAAGCAAAAAGCAAACATTAAAATTGGAATGCCATTCATGCCATTGATGGGCCTATGTATATAACTATTTTTTCCTTCTGATTCACAGAGTGCATGAATATTCTTGGGTTTAATAAAGGGATAACAAAAATGTTAAGCTTGTTTCTAGCTAAAGCTAGCTCAAGCTAGTTTTGCATTTACTCGGTGAGTATAAAGCATCCTTAGAAATGATTGGCAAAGACTGGAGAAAAAAATGGCAAAATGAAAACAAAGTTACTCAGTGTCTCCACTTTATTTTACAAGGTTTAGAAATCTGCTGCCATTAGGTTGTATTATCCAATGTTGCTTGGTAGGCCCATATGCCATATTTGCCTTATAAAGAAGAAGAAGAAAAATCAAGGACTAAACAACACTTCCTAGGACTTCTAGGTTGGTTATTTTCATTGGAAGAATATCTGAATGTTTTATGTGGATTTAAATCCCTTTAGGTGTCTGATAGCAGATTATAATATAATCAAACAAGAAACCTAATTCTGAGTCTTTTAATGGCTTTTTTAGGTCAGCCAGACATTGTTTCTTTTAAAACATTAAAACTAAGTTACAAATTAGATTTTAATTGTTGCCTTTGTGTGCTTCCCATATTTAACCTACGCAAAGATGATGAAAGTCATAATTAATCAGACCATTTGACACCAACACATATCCGCATCTTATTATATTAATCAAATAACTAACTCTTCTCTCAGATTTTTACACTGTTTAGGCAGACAGCAATTCTACCTTCAATAAATACTTGTGCGGTTGGTGTTGTAGTTCAGATTATTAAAACAAAAATATCAATAGTTTTGGGTTTTTTTTTCCCTCCATGTGCACTTCACATCAGAAGTGTAATATGGGGAAATGCCTTATGGATGCCATGGTAAACATGGGTGGCAGTAGGTGTCAGTCCTGCTCATGTCTGACTTTGCAAAAAGGGTGCATATTTTAGTTTCTCCTTCAGTAGTTCCAAAGAGAGTTGGGGAGAGGGGGTGTCCATGTATAAGGACCCTCAGTAGCTGTCTATGCAGGGCAGTAGAGCAGCAGGGATGGCCTTAGGCTGGAACTAAGCCTCATGCTTGCCTTGCTGACACTGATCCTCCCTTGCTTCACTGCAGACCCTAAATAAAGCTGCCGCGGTCAACCCTGGAAACAAAGGTTAAAGAAAGGGAGGTTTTCACTTTGTTGCATACAAATGATCTTGAAATGCCCTTGAAGAATCAAGCCCCCAGTTTTTCTATGAGTTTCATTGCAGCATTGGTATTCAGCACAACTATAATGCACATTTGATATTGCAGGATCTTATTTTGCAGAGAGGAAAGGCAATATGCACAGAGCAGCCAACCTCTTGGTTAATACTCAATAAAACATTTGGTGAAGAAATAACCTAAGTTTATTTTAATGTTCCACAATGGAGGCTGACTGACACTAATGGGTGCGCTCGTAAAAAATGGTGTCAATCTTGCACTGCGATGGTTCACTGAACAGCACATTACTGTTAAAAGTATTTCACATCTCTAAGTATGCCTTGCTCTCTCGGGTCTATACGAGAGGGGCCGAGACAATCGAAAATGCAGTTTCAGTATTCATCATCATAGGGGAAAGCTGAGAGCGCAAGCTGTGAAACAGACAACCTGCAGTACAAGCTAGGAATGTCTCAATCCCCTCTGTTGATCCTCAACCTCAAAGATGCATTAGCAGGAGTGCTGAATGGATTTTCTTTTCTTTTTTCTTCTCTCCAAATACCCACAGTCAGCAAGGAAGAATTGAAAACAGATGACCGTCATTCGATCAAAGGAAGTACTCATAGGATGCCAGCACAGCAGAATGTTATTGTAGAGCAGAAAATGCTGGCTATTGCAGCAAAGATTAATGAGCAATTTGCTGTGTAATTATTTACAACCCTAGTCATTAAAGCGCCGCAATGTGATTTAATGGTAAACAGTGCTGGACTGAACTGTTAGCGGAACACTACCTCTGTGAGGACAGGCGAAGGCATTAGCAGTAGCAGTAAACCACCTTAGAGGATTTAATATGAGTCTTCGACTGGCTTTCAGCAAAACCAACACTCCCATTAATAGATACAGGCCATAGATAGAGTGGGAAAATAAGAGATGGACTACCTTCTTTCACAGAGCATGTAATAACTAGGCAAAAGGGGTCAAGTGCCCTCACTGGGTCCACAGCAGAGAGTATATGATACAAAAGAAGGGCACTGAGTCTCGTTACCACTTCACTTTATTGCAAAATAGTGGTGTTCACAACTCAGGCTGTGATCATCAGTCATTCTTCAGAGGTCAGACTTTCCAAAGAAATATGAACCTAGAAAAACATTGAGGTATAACCGGTTAGTCTTCTCCGTTTATGCTTCTTTAAGAAAACATTTCATGCATTTTTAAGCTGCTATCACACGATTTTGTATCCTTTCCCTTTCCCTTTGATTATATATATATATATATAGGTATAAAATACACTGAACTTTGGCTCGCTTTAAGATTTTACTTTTTTTGTGTCTTTACAGCTTGGCTCCTGCCTGTCTTGTAGAACTTCTTTCTCCTTGCCATCCTTCGCGGTCACTTAGGTCAGCTGATCAGCTTCTCCTGTCTGTCCCAAAGTCCTGTTGTAAAGGGTTAGGGATATGGTCGCCTTCTCGGCATTTGCTCCGAAGTTGTGGATTACCCTCCTTCTTTAGATTTGTCTGGTCCAATCTGTCACTACTTTTAAGACTCAGCAAAAGACCCACTATTTCTCCATCATATTTGATCCTCAATCCCTTTGATATTGACACTACTACTATGAAAATGGTTAACCTTATTTTTGTTGCTTTAATCAATGTCACAATGCTTTTTGTGTATTTATTTTCTCTCTTTTTATTGTATTTTTACCATTATGTTTATTTTGTCTTGTCTTTACGTGTTTTGATAACTGTACATAACATTGTGTGATCCTGTTTTTGCTTTTGAAAGTGCTTTATAAATAAAATTGTATGGTATGGTATAAGATAGAGATGTCCAAACTTTTTGCTACATGGCCCAAAATAATCAAGTCAAAGCTGCCCATGGGCCACAAAGATCAGATTTTTTTAACATAGAAATGAGTGGTTTTTAACCTGCTTAACAACCAATTAAACATGTTATATTTTAATGAAACACATAAAGCAGAAATTTTTGTAGAATATTTATTTTTAAAGAACTCAAAAACAAAACTTTTAAGGTTTGCCTTTTTAAAATAAATAATTTTCAAATATTTCAGAGGGCCTTTTTTTTTCACACCAGAAAGAACAGGGTTTGGGTCACTCTTTCTTTGAAAACATGTTACTTTCAGCCTTGTTTGTTTCAAAGAAATTATGTATTTATAAAAGAAAGTATCCATCTGCATTAATAATTTCAGTTGTGGTGCCAGATGCAGAAAGTACCCTTCTTAAATGGTGGTCAAGGGCCGTGCAAAATCAGTCCAAGGGCCTTAAATGGCCCCTGGGCTGCACTTTAGTCATCCCTGGTATAAGACAAGACACCAGATCAGAACCATGGCAGCCACAAATCCCCAGCTAAACTCAAGACTCAGTCTCATACGTACCTTCTCCTGGGATTCACTCGCCAGACTTCTAAGAAAGGTCACCACCTCCAGTTACAAGATTCATTGTCGTGAAAGTCATTTCTGAAATAATTCTAATCACTTACTTGTTTTTCTCCAGTACGTTGTCGCCAGTCGAGTTCCAGCCACATCTCTTCCCAGTACCTCGTCTCATTCTGTTTACAATAAACATTTTAAAATTGATTGCTCGCTGCTTTAAGCTGTTGCCTGAAATTAGAGTCTTACTTGACAAATAAGACAGGGTAAGAATTTGCGAAGATGCTGAACTGACCCAGGGACCATTTTGAATCTTCAGTGAGAACTTTGAAAGTGAATACGTAGCATAAACAAATGTCAACCAGCACTTGTGAGTATTCAGAATAAAGCTAAAAAATGAATGGCAATAAAATGCATTTGACTAAGCTGCAGAACTGTGAGCAAGGTCAAATATACCTATAGATACTCAATTTAAAAAGACTATCTTGAAAAGGAATAAAATATCCCACAAATAATTTAATAAAAGTGACAAACCATACAAATAAAATGCAGAGAGGAAATTATTAATTCAAACCGACATAGCCATTCCTGAGACACATAGGGAAAGAGAAAAAGGAATCTGATTCCCCTTGTGTGCACTCGATTTACGTTCCCTTACGTGATTCATGAAATCTAGGACAGAGTTTATATATGTGTGTGCGTGTGTGTGTGTGTGTGTCTGTGTATTTATAAATCAGTGTACCTTTGCTAAAATATTATAACTTCTTGTCTGAACTTTGTCCTTAAGAGGCAGACTGAAAAAATACTTGCAATGCAAAGGGTAACCGTTAATAAGCAAAGGTTCAAGCTGGGGTCAAGAGGGATATGCTCTTTAATAGTCAAGTGTGTATTCCACTAAACATGGCGTGCTGTTTAAATTTGCATTACTGTGATGTTCCTATTGATGTGTTGCCAGTAAGCTTCCACAGGGGTTAATAACCCAATCTACAGCTGTAGTCGTCTCCTAAGCGATTCAGCAGAGGTGAAGTGACCTTAGCTATCTCCTCGAGGAACATAACCGCATGGAGTTGTTTATTGTTTTCTCTCCTTCCTGCTCTTTTGCCGTCGTCCATGCTTGTTTGTGATTTGTTTTGCTTCCTGTATGCTCAATTGCGATGCCCTTTGCATTCTTTGCCCTGGGTTTTGCCGACGGTCTGGGACTTCAGCGGCGCCCGCGTCTAGGGTAGGAAAACCCTGCGGTCCTTGTCATGCCAGGGCATCCAGAGGATTAGTTTATATTTTCCTCTTAACCCTCTCATCTTTCTTTCACATTCACTCATTCACAACTGTAAACTCTTGGTGCGATAAAGCTTTTGCACAACTTTGTATCCATAACCCACCCGCCCTTAGGACCAACTGTTGGGGAGGCCCAATTTCCACAGCCGAGAAGCAAGGACACACGCATGCACGTCTGTTTTCCCGCCAAGTAGGATTTGTAGTATTTTTCCCCTAAGAATCTCATGGCACTCACCCGATAAGCTTCATCCTGCCAGTTTTCCCTCTGCCTGGCACCAAAATGCACGTGAAACCTCCGAGACCACCGGCATCATTATTCATGAACATCATTATTTTTGCAACCGTCTGCATTCTTTCGATAGATGCTCCCAGCATCCAGACTGCAGGCAGCCACTGGTATCAGTGTGCAGCACACTTTGGGTTTTCATTCCAGAGAATTACGTATGTGTGAACCATCCCTAAAAACATGCAGCTGACAAGCATTTGGCAAAATCTTTCCAACACTTAATCACATCCTCTCTCCCCTCTCACCCCTCTTTAATTGGTTTAATGTACAGTGAAATTAGGATGGCTGTTTTCCTTTAAACTTAAACTGTGGACAGATCCTCCCTTTCTTGCCAAATGGCTGTCAGGTTCAGTTAGCAGCTTAGCTAGACTGAACAAAACGGATACTTTAAGCTGAAAATCCAATCTGAAGGGGGCTGGTCGTGAAGTAATCTTTAATAACTAAATGATGCATGAACTCCTACTGTAATATAAGTCAATAGCAGGGGTTAAATCAAGGGCAGTGTACCTCTCTTATGCTTTTAGTAGCGCACATAACGTTTAATGAACTCAGAGCACACACCTTGAGCGGACATTAATTCTTGCTGAATCCTTTTTTAAACCGCACATCGACAGCATTTTTCCAGCAGGTGAGCTGCTGTTCATGCTCTGGAACAAGCAAAGAGGCTGACATTGTCTGTGTGCAGGGAAACAGCTTTCTAAAGTAAAGTTAAACTTGCACATCTTGCAGCCAGAGGATTTTACTAATGTGGCCAATTGTGGATCAATGAGGAAAATAAGTGTCTGCATAAAGACATAGACAGTGCATGCTATATACATATTCCAAATATTAATACTTGCTTATGTAGGACAGCAAGCAAAAAAGTTTTCATATTATTATTTTCTTCTTTTACTAATATTTTTATCATAAGAAAAGGTAAATACCAAGATTCAGATGCTGAACAAATTTAGGGATAAAAATATATCAGTTGGAAGTGTAATGATAAGAATTACAAGAATTTTGTAAATATTTGACCTGCCAATACCAAGATCTATTTGAAGCTTTGAGAACAGTAGTGACAAAAGTTTTGTTTTGCTGTAAGAAATCATTATGTATATAAGGAGCAGTGGTGACGTGGTTATGAAAGAGTAGTTGCTCTCAAAAAGGGTTTTACTGGTATTTAAAACAAATAAAACATGAATACGAAACTGATATTTTAAATTGTTTAGGCATTATTGGAGTATTAGTGTGGTTAGCACGCCTAGTATTACTAAAGCGGAGGTCTGTGTGTATATTCCATGAATATTATACAGGATTGTCTTGATTTTGATGTTTCCAACTTGCTGCCAACATCCCCAAATCCAGCCTGTTCCTCCTCTCTCTCACTATGTTTGCTGTTGTCTGAAATGTACCTCTGAATTTTGAAGCGCACTCACAACAGCTCTCCACTTGATATATTACAGAAGAGCAAATCATCTTAATAAACTTATTGCAAACATGAGGGCAGTGATGCTTGAAAACATTAGAAATGGTCAAGCATATTTAAGTGTCTGATAAGAATAAAAATGGCCCATCAGGCGGTAATTAGTAATATTGAGCTTTAATGGAGAAAACACAGTTTCAAAGGTAAAGCATACGTAAGGATTAAACAACGAGGAGCCGTGCATTAGACGGTTATTATGCACGACGCGGACTCAAGAAAACCACGACGTGCTTCGGAGTGGTGTTACTCCGCGAAGTGCATTATAACCGTCTAAATCTTAAGTACATGCAACTTTAATTTATAAGTTTCATACAAACATTTGGTATAAATGGAGTTAACTTGTTGACTTAGGTTCGGGAGCAGGGACCACGTTTCAGATCCACTTCGTACCACTTCGTAATTAGTCTTAATCAACTCTTCCGGTACCCCGCACCTGTCCTACATCTCTAATCACATCACGATATACTTATAAGCTCTGCCCGCTCTTCATCCCTCGTTTGGCTCGATTGTTTCGCCCCTCCCTTCCCCTCCCTCTAGGTTCCGGGTACCTGCTGACCCGTCGCCGCTCTTTGCAGGGTCTTGCCGACCTGTCGCCGCTCTTTGCAGGGTCTTGCCGACCCGTCGCCGCTCTTTGCAGGGTCTTGCCGACCCGTTCCCTCTTTCGGGTAACGCCGACCCGTTCCCTCTTTTCGGGTAACTGCGACCCGTCCCTCTTTTCGGGTAACTGCCGACCCGTTCCCCTCTTCCGGGTAACTGCCGACCCTCCTCTCTCCGGGAACTGCCGACCCGTTCCTCCTCCGGGTAACTGCGACCCGTTCCTCTCCCGGAACACCCTCCTCTCTCCTGGTAACTGCCGACCCGCCTCTCTCCGTAACTGCCGACCCGTTCCCTCCTCCGGGTAACTGCCGACCCGTTCCCTCTCTTCCGGGTAACTGCCGACCCGTTCCATCTCTCCGGGTAACTGCCGACCCGTTCCTCTCTCCTGGGTAACTGCCGACCCGTCATCTCTCCTGGGTAACTGCCGACCCGCTTTCCCCACCCACCCCCCCACCCCCCACACCCACACACACCCCACCCCCCCACCCACACCCCAACACCCCCCAACCCAAAAACCCACCCCCACCCCCCCCCACCCAACCCAACCCCACCACCCAACCCCAAAACCCCCACACCACACCCAAAACAAACCCAACCCCCACACAACCACCACAACAAACACAACAAACAAACCAAACCCCCACAACCACCCAAAACCAAACCACCCCCACACACCCCCACCCCCCAACCAACCCACCCAAAAACAAAACCAACCCCCAAACTACCCTTAAGTTATGTTAGTGACTTGCACTTCTATAAAACTGACATTAACTTACAGATAATCCACATTAATACATTATATATGTATGCTCTTAAGTAAAATAATTCTCAACACAAATGATACAATGAGCAGAATTGTAATCACTGTGAATGTGGTATTAACATGAACACCACTTTGAATAATTATATAAAGTATGATTGATCACAATGGCGTCAAAAAACATGCCCCTAAGCACCCTGGGAAATATGATAATTAGGTCACTCAAAATTTTTGAGTTACTCGTACTCAAAACAAAAGAATATGCTGAACTAACTCAAAACATTTGAGTTGGAATATTTTTTTTCAGAATATTGAGTTTCAGCTACTCAGTGTAACTAAGTAATCTCAACACTGGGATTTGCAGTGTACGTGGAAATAAACACCGGTAGTATGCAGCGGTCCTGGGCAGGAGCTAACCTGAAGCTAGTAGCTCAATTGGTAGCAAAATCCATCTCCCATCAGTCAGTCTACGATCAGCTAAACGACTTTTCACTTACTGTTTATTCAGCTGTTGCGTGTTGCTATGGTGACGTCCGCAGCAGAGTGATAGCCTAGTGATTTAACTACCGGACTAGGTGTGCGGTTATACGAAAATAATGCACGCTTGTCAGCACCCACCAGCTAATCAGAATCGAGTATTCACCCAGGCCATGGTATAAAGTATGTTAAATGTCTCCTGCACTGATATAATTGTAATATAGAGTTTATGTCATATCTGTGCATTTCTGACTTTATTTGTAAACAGGTTATTGACATATAAAATAGCTATATTTGAATCTTCTACTTGCAAAAAAATGTTCCACACCAAATAGGGTTGTTGTCATTGTCTCTTAGTATAACTTGCTCACTAATCCATAAAGGAATCAAATTGTGACCTTGGAATTTAAGATCAGTGACTCCCTCAGTTTACAGTTATAAGTACATGACTTCAGTTACCATTTTAAATCAGTTTATCTTTCCTGGTAGTCAAATATGCTCAATTAACATATGCAAGTTATATAATTGTAACCATTTGAACACTGGACATTTGTGAAATGAGATGCCCCTATCAAAGCTAAATAATTAAAGTTGAGATACACAATCTGGAATTAAGTCAAAAGAGAACAATGTTTATATTCTTAACTTCAAGCTGGTTACAGGAAATTCTTTTGAATTGTCAGTAACCATTACATCTGCCTGGTACATATAAATAATCATATAGTGGATATACAAAATTCCAATGCAGACAAGTTTTAATATCCCAAATATCCTGGCATGAAACTACCAAACATTTGATCGGAAAAAAAACAAAACACCCATGCATCAGAGAACTGTCACACTCTAAATATGTTATTAGAAATGTGATATTGTCCAATAGTCAAAAAAGATACGGATACTTGGATCTGAGTACTTGCTGATTCCAAGTACCAATGCCGATACTTCTATCACAAAAAAAATGTAATGAATTGGAAGAGAGGTTTTATTTTAATCTCTGCTTGTTACAACAAATGATAATGAATTAGATAAAAATAATAAAACAGTGACTACAAAAGAAAACTTTCGAGTGAAAAATGCAAATTTTCTGTGAAATCATTGCAGAGTTTCCACATTTTAAGTATCGGTTCATGGTATTGATTAACTAACCGATACAGAATACGAGTACATGACACCTGCATCGGCCCCGATACCGGATGCCAGTATTGGTTCATCCCTAACTGATTGTTAGAGTTTTAATTTCTATTGGTTCAAATAAAATAGGAGTAATCGTTGTGCGTTTTTCTATGACTAGGCCAGCCCAAAGAGTCCCTTTTGAAATGCACTGGGCAGCATTTATGGGGAATAAAACTTTCAGGTATAATGTAGAATATTCCAATTTAAAGTTTGTGGGGTTTTCTTCTTTTAATTCAGATTTGCGCCCTATGTTTTCTGCTACCATTTGATTAGGGTTAGACACCATAATTTATAGTCTAACTAAACCTTTCACAGTACATACATGACTGCTGGAGGCTATCTAGATTGTTCTCTAGAGGTTGTGTTTTCAATCACCCAGTGTTTCTTCAAGCCTACTAATGTTAGTATGGCCTCTGTGACATATAATGATGGGATTGATAACAACTGCTAATGGAAATTTGATGGCCTACTAATATAGAGTGGGAGGGAAAGAGTTTCCCAGCAATCTCAGCCAGTAGCAGCATAATTAAGGGAGGTGCAGGTCCACTGAGTCTGTTTATAAGTACTCGTTTTATCCAAATAGATATTTTTGAGCAATCTTAAAGCCAGTTTTTGATTCCTTGTATCATTTGCAATGATCCAAATGGATAGGTCTAGCCTCCAATTCCGCCTGTTAAAAATCATGGACTCAAAAGTTAGTGTGCGTTACAAGGAAAGAGGTCTAATCATGTCTTCAGGATACGATGGATTGGGTGATTAGGGGTTTGTAGGACGAGGGATTTCAAATTCTATTCTGGATTTTGGAGCAAGTCAGTGAAGCGAAACTAATACAGCAGAAATATGATCTCCTCTGTCAGTCTCTGTCAGTAGCCTACTCTGATTGTAGCATTTTGGATAAGCCAGCGGCTTTTCACATAATTATCAAAACCTCCTGATACGGCATTACACAAATCTTACATAGAAGTGAAAAAATATCAAGGATATTCCACTTTTTCATAGTTTAGCACCAGTAAAAAGAAAGGGAACTCTACACTCTTGCTATGGCCTTTATTGTATGGTCTTAACGCCTGGACATAAACTAACATCTGATCTGCCATTTCGAAGGACATACAGAATATAGAAACAATTATCTGGCTTTATCACCCTCAACTCCAACTAAAATCATATTCAGGTAAAAGGGTGCCTTGATAAGTCCTCTCGGACACCTGAAGTAGTCCACTACAGGAGAGAGAGAGTTACCAGTAACTTGTCTTATGGTTCTTTTGTCACTTTTTGGTTCTCCTACTCGTGTGCCCAATCCCACAAATTACTTCCATCCCCCCTGCCAGGACTTGCACCAGTGCTAGTTCTGGTTCCTGATCGTCCCGGTTTTAATTGTCAAAAAAAAAAAAAAATATATATATATATATATATCCTTGCTTGATGGGATCGCTTTTTGCTCTTGTTTTGTGAAACCTCTCAACAGTTACCAAAGTACCAAGAAAACTATTTACATAATTAAAATTATTTGTAGGACAAGAAGCTTAAAATGTTCTGCACCTAAATTAATGGTATAAATGCAAACAGCAAAATAAATAATTTATCATGCAATTATAAGCATGTAATATAATGAATTTAGATAAAAAGTTGGATTTTTGATATATATATATATATATATATTTATATATCATATATATATATATATCAAAGTAGCTGGTTGTTTAAATTTAATAATTATATATATATATATTTATATTCTGGTCCCCATAGCTCTGAAAACTATTTAAATGCTGTGAGATGAGGATATATAATAGTATTTGCAAGCTTTAATATATATGGAAATTAATTCAGAATATTGCCAATTAACCGTTATTAAATACCTCAGACAAAAGTTCTGGAGTAACGTGCAAAAGATTAGGCAGGAAGCAATCCTGCGAGATGAGGCTTACATTTTATGTTATACTTTAAATCATATCCTTGATGTTTGTTTCAGGATAGATTTGTTTTATAGTCCGAACTCCTTTAGCTCAGCCAGATGACGGAAAACACATCAGGAAATTGCATTCATTAATTTTAGATGTTACAAACGAACAGTGTTAGCATGTATTTTCCAATCTGGCAGATTTAGTTTACAACTGGTGTGCACTTTTTAATGAATAATCTGATTAATTTATTGGATCAAAACTTGCAGCTGAAATTTCAGAAAAAGATCAGAATTAGAAAAATATTGACACTGCTTATTTATTAGTCTTTCTGCTTTTTATCTTGGAAAAAAACTACAGTATCTATCTATCTATCTATCTATCTATCTATCTATCTATCTATCTATCTATCTATCTATCTATCTATCTATCTATCTATCTATCTCACAAAAAAAAAACTATTTATATATATATAGTCATAAAAGTTTATGTCAGCATTCACAGTTTACTCCTCATCATTTTTATGAGTGGAATGAATTCATTTCTTGAGGAAAACTCTGAATGTTACATCTGGGAAATAACAGAAAAGTTATCTAGTTTTCATACTCTTATGTGCAGTCCATTCTCAAGATGTCAACAAAAGCCCAAGTCACATCTGAAACTCTCTCCTAAGTCATGCCTCAGGCTATACCTCTCATCCACATGGATTTTGGACACACAGCTGAGGGCCAGAACTCTTCCTGGGCTGTCCACTCTGATTGGAAGGGAAATCGAGGGGGACTGAGACGGGCTGGCCTACATAACCATAATGAGGTTCACACGTATACAGTGAGCTAACATGGTGAGACATTTTGCTAAATTGATAGGGAAAGCAGTGCAAGTTGCCAGAAAGTTATGCATGTGGGAGCGGCTTATTATATGGTATTGATGGGAATTTTAGTAATGGCCTTTGAGAGCTCAGACAGCGAATGAATTGGAAGAGTTTAAGGCCCCTCAGGCATATTTAAGGGGCAGTAATGAAGATCTACATGGTTTAATGACTATCTCAGGATTTTGTCTCACCATTAGGAAATCCATAGTACATATGCAATTAATAAGGTTGAAATATACATTTTAATGGAATTAACTATTCTCCTGGATTTTCCCAAACTTTCTTAGCAACATGGTGCTTTAATTAATCGAAATCTGAAGTTAAAAGTGAAGAAAATACTGCTAAGCACTATTAATATAGTATCTGCAGTGTTTCTTTATTATTTCTGTGTATGAATCATTTATGGTCATTTAGGTTCATTTAGTGACACATAACTTTAAAGACATACTCCACAACTTTTATACCTTTAAAACCTGTTTTTGAAATGTTTTGTTAAGGGCAGTGTAACTGATTCCTCAATAAGTGACTGCCAGGATAAAGCTTTTGAGAAGGTTTGGGTCTTTTCTTTAAAACTATTACAGTATTTCAGGGTGAAAAAAAACTAAAAAAAAAAAAAAAAACATCATACCAATAGTCAGACACGGTGGTGGTGGCATGATTGTCTTTGGCTGCTGTGCTGCTTTAGCAGGATTACTTTATGTCTTTTAGGGAACCAATAATCTCCTCTCTACCAGAAAGGCCTGAAGGAAAATGTCCAGGCGTTGGTTCTTGACCTTAATCTCAGGTGCAAATCAAGCAAGACAATATTCCTGAAGCACACCAATAAGTCCACCTTTATTGGGAAAACTGTGACTCAGGAGTTGGGAGTTTTTTGCATAACCGGAAGGTGGCTGATTCGAGCTCCGGCTCCAGCTGTCTTGGCCGTCATGTCCTTGGGCAACCCCAGGGTAGCCATGGCTACAATGTAGCTTGCCATCACCAGTGTGTGAATGTGTGATTGACTGAATGTAGTGCTTTGGGGTCCACTAAGTAAAGTCTTATACAAATGCAGGCTGTTTACCTTTGAATGGCTCCAAAAAAAAAAGGAAAATCAATATTTTGGAGATGCCTAGTCAGAATTTGGATTTCAGTTTGATTGAGATACTTTGACATGGCCTTAATCAGAGTGGTCATGTTCAAAAACCTTTAAACATGACTGAAGTAAGACAAATTAACAAAAACATAGGTCAAAAGTCATCCACAGTGGAACCATTATGCTGTCAGACCCCTCTAGTACAGTAAAAAAAGTTTAAACACAGGAATTCCAGTGTTGTGGTAAGCGCCGGAAAGGTCCATTTGCTGTTTTGCAGCCGTATTAAAACTTATTTAAATATTTCAAAGACCGTTTGCTTTCATCAATTGTTTTGGTGTAAAGGTAAAGGAGCTTAAAGTTAACTGCATATAAATGTAAAATAACTTATTAAAGCAATAATAAAGTGAGGATTGATTTACTTATCTTTAAGCCCATGTTTCTGATAAGAAAAATGATAAAGCATCACAGAAGGAAAAAGGCTTAATTATTCAGAATTTTACAGGGAAAAAAGTACTGAATCATTAAACATCTTTTCTCACTTCTATCCAATTAGCGCCATCACACCTCTGCAAAGATGTTTCTTATTTCTGTCCTTTTAATTGTTGTGTTTTACACTCTATTTATGGTAACTGTATCTTTCTCTGCCTTCCTCTTCTTTCCCATCCGTGCTTTTTTTCTTGTTTTTTGAAGGTTGGTACAGTTTTATGTAAATTACACCATGATAAAAAGACAAAATCTTTCGCTCTGAAATGACAAAACTGCCACGATTCCACCCTTTTGTCTGTGGATTTGCTTTTTTTCTCAGGGATGCTCTGCAATCCTCTAAAGGTGGCACGGCATCCTGTGTGAACCAAATTAAACCTGACAACTGCCTCATTCATTTGCAGCCCGTGTTTGTTCCAGAAGTTAGACACACCAGTCGCTTGCATTCTTGCATCTGCTGCAAGAACTGTAAATGCTTGCAAAAAAATAAAAATAAAGTACGGCGTCACCCTTAGGCTTCTCTCTTTTCTGTCTGATGCACACTGCAGACAACACCATACATAAAGAAGCCATCTTATCTTATTTGAACAGTTGCTTAAGGTATTTCTGCAAACTCCAAGGGGCTGGAATTATAAATCACTATGAAGCAAGATTGCAATCAGCAAGTATTGTTGCAAACAAGACTAATGAAACCACCCACACTGGTAAATGACCTGCAGATTAAGTAAGATACAGGCTTCCCACAGTTGCACAAATGTGATACACCGGATCTCTCTCACATAGTCTCTCATGATGTGCAGTGCACTGGCCCAAGCCAGATAAGGCCACAAAGGCAAACGAATGGAGCTCTTTGTCTGTTTGTTCCATTATGGCGACACAAGCTTATTCCAGATTCTTAGCTCTGTTTAACTGCCACTAAGAAAACCTTTGTGTTATCAGGGAGACGAATTGAACTGTGAGCTGGAGGATGCTGGTGTTTCCTGTGGTAAAACATATTTAATTGTAGATACACAGGGCAACCTTTCCTTAGAATAAATTAGCATGTTTACCATTGTTGCATTGTACTGGCAAGGACCTCAAATGATCAAAGAGGACAAGTTTGTTTGAAGAATAAGGCATTCAGCCAATTTTAGGTTAACAAGAGCGTTTTTTCCACTGCATGTGGCAAATGTCATCTCCCGTACCTGCACACCCCTCATCTATTTTTGGCCTTTTTATTACTGTGTCTCTAACATACATAGATAAGAACGTTTTCCAAACCACTTTATCTTTATTACATCAGGCTGCCATGGTAAATCACCTCATTTATCTCTCACCAGCATGCCAGCTCAAAAACCCTAAAAACAGGAAACATATAACAAAAGGTTGAGCAAAACTGATATTTCTATAAATATTGAATCTCAGTTGTGTTATATGCAAGAAGCCTTGCAAACTAATAGGGGTTTTGCATTCTGTTTACTAAACCCGAGCTGCATAAAACGTCATCTTCTACATGGAAACCTCAACATGCTCTGATTCTATTGACTGTTTCCAACCAAAAGCTTAGTGTTGATGTTGGAACTATCAGGTACTTTTCAATACCCCGGAACTCATCTGAAGTACTTTTTCAGACTCAAATTTGGACTTTTCAGTAAAAACCTTTGTTAACCTTTAATCTGCTTAAATAGCAGTAACTGTAGATTCCACACAACATGAAATACTATGATAAAGTTGTGCTGAAGGGCCATTTTACTTGTTTACTGGGATATAAGCTACCTCAGATAAACTATTTAAATATCTAAAAATCTTCACTGACAATGGAGCACCCTACCTAATGCTTATTATTAGTGCAGTTTTTGAACTTTGCTTCCTTTGTCTCTTTGTAGAAATTGTACTGCTTTTTTTGGCATTATAGATCCAAACTAAATATTATTCAAGCTAGTTTTTCTTCACGTTTATAAATTATCTGTAACAAATACAATGTACATATCTTAAATTTTGGTGAGTTTCATGAGGACAAGTAGGCCAAACATATTTTTAGTTGCAGTTTACCTTGATAGCAAAAAAAGTTAATTGCTACAAGATATGGAGAATTTTGTCGCAGGACAAATGGAGGTGTGATATGGAGGTGGCTGTGATATTTTTAATTATAATTCACAAGGGATTGCTGAGAATTCACGACACAATCTTCTGTGGTTCTCTAATTCCTAAATTAAACATTGTATTGTAATAATTCTTCTTGTAAAGTGCCTTGAGATTACATCTGTTGTGAAACGGTGCTATATAAATAAACTGAACTGAAAAGAAAAGTTGTATTTTCTTGCTATTTGTTTTCTTCTTAATAGGTCAGAATGTTATGCTGTCAAATCTTCCAATGCAAGGCTTCAAAAGCTGGTCTCTTAACAACTAATTTCAAAGTTGTTAAGAGACCAAAAAGGAAGTGAAATAACTTCCTTTTATTTTTATTAATTGGTTTAAGGTCCCTCAGCAAATCAAATGCTAAAACACTGATGAATGTAATATTAAAATCAAGGAAAAACCAAAGATAAAACTGGAGGGACTTGTAATCTTTTCTGGTCCCCTAGGTTGTTTCCTGCACACGATGTGGGCTACATTAATAATTGCCAAAACTTCTGGGGATAATCTGGTGTTATCCGAAGATACTGCATCCACTGCACTTTATTATCCCTCCGTAACACTGATGATCCAGGGTCCAGCCAATCAAACAGTCATAATTTAACTAACCCCTCTGCAGCTTCAGTTACTTCATTGAGAAGGTGTCTTACCCATGGTTTAAATCAACTGGATTAACGGTTAACTTAACAAGAGCAAATCATGAAGATCACATAAAGATGACTACGACTGACTGAACAGAAGAATAAAACAATTATTTGTGGTTATTGTACATTAGATCTCTCCCATCAAACACTTTGTTAGATAAGGACTTGATTTGTGACAATCATATGGATTTGTTTTGTCTCAGAAACCTGTCAGGAGGTTTTTTGCGAGACATAATCCACCTGCAGAAAGACTTTTGCAAGCCAGAGAGGGCAAATAATGCCAGACCTGATGCTAAAAATAAATCTGATGGTTGTCCCATAGTATCATTTATTTTAAGATGTACACACCTACAAGGGTGGGCTGATGTTGAAATTCAGCCTGGGAGTTTTGTTCAGAGAAGCCTTTTGTTTGACTTCACAAAGAGTGCAACAAATACACTTTTATTGGTAGTTTAAAACTTTTTTATGTTGTCATGTCTAGAGCTGGGTCTTAACAAGTTTAATTTAGCCTAAATTTACTTGAATAATTTGACTGCATTATACTTAATTTTTTTTTACGTAATTAAAAGTAATTATTAAGTTAATTAAATTAACTTTCAATGTAATAATTATGATGAATCACCATTGTTACTTGAGAAAGAAAATTGTGGATATTCTACCTGCTGCAAGTTATTTTTACTAAATCAAGACAAGCTTGTTCTAACAAAAGATGTATCAGACAAGGACATGAACCAAGATTTTATGTTAAAGTGAGCCCTCTTGTACACAAGCTTTATTTCTAGCTGCTGAGCTTTGTTGATGAATTGAACATATGGTAAACACTATATCTTGCCACTAGAAGCACTTCATGTTGTTGTTATAGTGTAATAAGTTTTTTGATGAACATTATTATATGTAAAAGTTTCCTACACTTTCGAAAGGTTGCCAGTCCACCAGAGAGCTCAGTGAAGGTGTTTAGCACTACAAATGTAGCCTACCGCTCACAATGATCTATAAAGGAAGAAGCCTCACTAACGTATTGAGACACTCACAAACATAGAGACACACAACAGCATCATCACACTTTTTTTTTGGAGCATAGAAAAAGGCACAAAAACGTAAGGCTAGAACAGATGGGTTGATTCTCCCGATGGCCAACACACCCCTGTAAATCTATGTAACGAAGTTGTCACAGATTTGTTTCCCAATGAAACAAAAATACATTTGATTAACAGGAGCTGCCAACTCAAAATGCCTTTAAGGGTCTTCACTGTGTCTCAGCATTCATATATGCTTATGTGTATGTACTCATACAGCGAGAAAGGAATAGGAAAGAGTATGAAAAAGCTGCTTCTTTCAGAGAGAGATGAACAGGGTGGGGCAGAAAATTGAGAAAAGAGATGAGTTGAAGTGCAACTGTGAGAGAGGTGACACACTAGATGCCATTCAGTTTGTAATTTTACTGACTTAGCCCACCACTGTGGATTTCAACGACTCTAAATCACGTCCACCATTTTCAAGATCCATTTACACATACATTTTCTGCCTTGAGCCAGTAATATTGTTTGGTTTTATTTAACTGTCTCAAAATACACACATCAGTTACTCTAATGCAGCTCATTGTGGGCTTTGTGAAGCTGCTGAATGACAGGAACCAATGAAACCAGAACAATTAGATTAATACAAACAACTCTATTAGTGAAAATTTTTAGGATTACGTTATTGTGAAATGTATGGCAACAAAAATTAGTTTGATAGTGTTCAAAGTAAATGAATTATAAAAATCTAAATAATATAAAAAAGGCCAGAATGAGTCCTTTAAGAGTATGAAACTTGGGAGAATTTTTGTCATCTGCAAGCCCGTTCAGGTTGTTCTTTAAAAAAAAATTGACTCTCTATTTTCAATTCCACATATTTCTAAGTTGGCTGGCTGAATAACATTTCCAACAGATAGTGAATCGTATTTAACACATATTGAATAAAAACAGACATACAAATTGCAATGCTGACTACTCCTGCACCTTAAGTACTTATGCAAGCTAGAGCTATCATAATTTGTTAACTGAAACAATGCAGATTATGCAAAAAATAGCTAATGACTGGTTGATTAAACTGTTTCACTCTAGCTTTCCTAATATGTTAGTCTTAAATGGATACTTCGGAGATGTGAAGTGGGGTTCTGTTAAAAGATTATGACCAATGAATACCCTGATCTTGTGGATATATCTCTTAACATCTACAGTTTAATAACAAGGAGAAACATATTTAAATTTCCCTGTATGTATCGTTGGTGATTTTATTAAAATTGGAAATGTTTATAAGTAATGGATAATAAGATATTATTTTCAATATATTGTAGAGGTCTCAATTTATTACTTAATGAAGAAATTAAATTGGGAAACCCAATTAAAATTCAAATCAGAGATATGTTGTAAATTAGTTATTCTATATTTCTATAGTATTTTTACCTTGCTGAGTGATTTTGATTTGTAAGATGAAAAGATTGAATAAATTCTGTATGTTCTGTATCTCACAACATTAAAGACAAATATTTGTGAAAATTACTAAAAATAACTTAAATAATGATAAGTAAATTGTCTATTTATTTTATGTAAATATAATTAAATTTATTTGATGTATGGATCTTCAAATTTTCAAAATATACATTTTGGGACTTTTTAAATTATGTTATTCTGGTACGTGTGGCTTCCATACTTGCTGGGTAGTCTAACGTCTAAATCATTGATACTGAAGGCTTGTACTTTTGTGACATGTTAAGATTTGAGCTCTGTACCTTCAGAGGTTAAGGTTCCTGTGTGCAGCGGTGAGGATCCTATCTCATAGGTTCAGACTCGATCTGAATCGTACGTCACCTCCCAATCAGGACTTGGATATGTACCTGTCAATTTTTTCATTATATGGGGGTGGGGCAAGTGCCTATCTCTAGTCCCATAAGGTAATACCTACTGAATACTATCTATATTTTATTCACTCAATATAATATTCAATCCAAATAAGCTGAACAGAGAGCCAAAGTGTCTAACAGAAATTTCGCAACATGCAGTCAGCTCCCGGTCCGCAGTATGCTTTGATCAAAGTATCTGGGAATCTTATATGCACATTTGCAACACGAAAATGACAGACAGCCTTCATGTTTTTTTCCGTCACCGCTCTAATAAACGTGACCCCTGATATTTGAATTTTTAAATTTATTTGAGCTGATGTGCTATTTGTTTTTACATAAAACTTTTATATGTTTAGGGTACTGTTGCACTAAAGTATAGAAGGGAATAATTTATGTTATTTATTATCTGATTGTTCAATTGCCTCACAGAAGTGCTGTGTTTGTTAATAGAGTTGTTAAATGTTAAAGTAAGGTGAATAAAAGAAGGATCACTCTGAATCTGTTTCTTCGCTCTTCTTTTTTTATGCATTACCTAGAGAAGTATCGGATTGGGATTCGGTGTCGGCAGATACTCAAAATAAAAATGACTCTGACGCAGACTTGAGGGCAAAAAAACCTGATTGGGACATCCCTATAAAACACACAAAACTCCTCTCTGACAGAACTTGCTAAATTTGCTTGGAGCACTGGAGAAGTGGACACAGAAAAGAGATTCAACTGCTCACTGTCGATTACAGAACGTAGCAAAGGTAGGCTTTACCTGTGGCTTGAGGCGTGTTCCTCAGGGCACAGACATGGTTATTTTTGCTAAATAAAAGTGTTGGAGGGTCCCTTTGTGCCCCCCTTCAGTGGTTGTCTCTTTCCACTATAGAAAAACGGTCCCTTCTTTTTTTTTACTGTTATTTGTACTTTTATTTACTTCCCATAGCATACTTAAATTTGATCCAAGGTCAGTGTAAACTTCTACATACAAGCTGATGTTAACCAGACAAAAATGTCAGCTCTTACTGAGGAGACAGACACACACAATGTAAAGACTGAAAAATCTTTGAGGGTGCCTACAATGTCAGGATAGACCACATTGGACCATCTGTGGATGGGCCCAGATACTTTGCATGATTAATGGCCTGTGCACATCACAAAACACTTAGTAACATTATATTGCTCATTAGCTTGGTTATAGGGAGTTGATGGATCTTGGGTTAATTACTGATAAAGACTCTAATGAGGGTGCCTCCTCAATGCCTCTACAGGGCGCCTGTAAGTGTACTTGAGAGTAGTTGGGTAAATACAGTGCAGACGACTCTAAATGAGCTGTACTCAGCTATGGTACAGTATATTTGCATGATAATAAATCAAAACTCCAATGTAAGCTAGATGAGGCAAACCTATTTGGAATGTACCATTCATACAGGGAGGCTAAGGAACAGGCGTAAAATAATATAAAAGCACAAAAAATACAATTGAATAATTGTACAATTTAAAAAAGAAGAAAAACAATTTTCCTGAAGAGAGGAAAACATTTAAATGCTCATTTAAAACAAGTAATAGGCTAAGTTATAATAAGAAATTATACATTAAAATTAAGGTGAAACTTGAAGTCAGGTGTAATGTTGTTAGTAATGCCTTGTAGTCCTGATTTAATCGTTTGCTCACTGAATTGATTTACTGTGATATCTTATTTTTCTGTCAAGCCTACTGGAATCTGAGTCAGAATGATCATTTGAAAACACTGCTTGCAATGTATCTACATGTTGGCATTTACTATGGAACTGAGCAAAAATGGTCAGTATTGGGTGCAAGGATGAGTGCTAAGTGTTGAAAAAGTGCCTTTCAACGTGATCCTTGGTATGTTTGTAATATGCATAAATTGGCATTAGTTGGAATGGCAGCACTAAGACCATAAGTGCTTTGAGACAAATTTGCAACAGTCTAGTATAAAGGACATTAAAAATTGCTTCCCTGTTTTTAGTCTAGATATTGGACGCTGTGTAAACAGGTATGTAATGATATGAAAGGTCTTGATGGTTCATGTTCAAAGTAACTTGAAATGCAATAAGGTCCCATATTATTCAGGACCTCATAGACTATTAAGAAGATTTTAAGACCTGTCTTTTTACAAACAAGCAGCCAATGCTGTAATATTGTACTAGTGTTATGTAATAAATTTTCTTAGGGATTTGACAGCAGAATATTGAAAGAGCTGAAGCTGTCTGTTGAATGTTACTGAGAGCTGTAGATGCACCATGAGCATAATCTAATCAACTCAAAATAAAAGCATGCACCAGCTTTTCTGTGACCTTTTGACGGGTAACGTTATGGCGTGTAACATCAGTGAAGCGTAATATGCAGCTGATAGCCATCAGAAAGTGAACGGGACAGTTTCCACTCTGTGTGAAGGAGAGCAAATCGGACACATCTCAGAAGCATTGTGTTGTGGCCCTCCCCTAAATTTACACAGCAGTTCTATTTTTTTATGCACTAAAAAACTTCAGGTTTTGGTTTATATCAATCCTTGAAGTGGAGAATCACCAAATTTATATTATTGGAAACGTAAAAAAGGAGAAGACATGGAAAGACGTGGATGACCATTTCATTTTCACAGTTCTCCTTTGATTTTGTGATCCCCCAGGACCAGCTGGGTGGAACGCTTTTGCAAATGATAGGCATCTGAAATGCTCCTGGTGGGAAGGGACACGATGCTGAATTTGTGAGTAAAACATGTATGTTGCCGCTTACGTATCTGGTGAGAATCAGGGGTTAAATAACATTTTTGAATTTTTGGTCTACTGTCTTGGTTAAAAATGATCAATAACAGATTAAAACAAAACCAATTATTTGCCAGTGAAAGAGTTAATTATTATCAAAAAACAAACAAACATGAAAAAGAGACAAACTTTCCAAGGTGCGGCCAGGCCACCAAAATTACGGTACTTCAAAAGTGCATCAGTCATCCAAGAGGTCAAATAAAAACCCAGAACAATATGTAAAGTCTCATTTGACTTGGATAAAGTTAGTCTTGATGATATAAATAAGAATGGGCAAAAACAACAACCACAGAAGAGTCCCATGGCAAAAATCAGTGCAGACTAAACAGTACAAAAGGACAGCCTTATAGTTGCCAAATATCATTTTGATGATCTCCAAAACTTTTAGGAATACATTTTATAGCCTGACATAAGTGGCAGTATCCATCCTGTTATATCATTTTAATCTAATTTGTTTCCTGTCAAACATAGTGGCAGTAGTGTGATGGTCTGGATCTTCTTTGCTTCTCTAGATGAACCCTAAAAGATTTTCCCTATCAGAAGATCATGAGGGAGATCAGCCGGGAACTAATAAAAAACAACAAGAAAAAGCAACAGCTGTACTACCTCTGAATGGCTCAGAAAAACAAAAAACAAAAAGAATAAATTGTTTTAAGTGACCTAGCTAAAGCCTGGACTTTAATAAAAATGAGATGGTGTATCATGACTTTTAGCAGGCTGTTCACACTCCAAAACACTCATTGTGTCTGAATTAAAACATGTTTGCTAAGAAAAATAAACTAGCAACTAAAAGGGGACCAGGAACAGAGGGGCGTAGGTGATGTCAAAGAGTTAGTTATCACAAATGCTTGATCATAGTTGTTACTGCCAAGAGTGGCACAATTAGTAAATGGGTTTTAGGCAGAAATAACTTATTCACATCACAAAGGGCTGTTTTATAAAACTGCCTCTATGCTTCAACAAGCTTTGCTTCTTTCATTTATATATTAATTTTCCAATCACTTCTGACCATTATGTTTTTGGTTGTGGGAAGGTTAAGGGAGTATCAATGACTTTACAGGGCACCACATGTTACCATATATATTTTGAACATGTCTTGGTATGGAAAACATGCCTTTACAAGCTGAAGCTTTCCCTACTCCCCATCTTTCCTAAGTTTCATATAAGCTTTTTTTTTTTTTCTTGCGGCTTCTTTTTTAAAAACACACTGGGAAAAAAGGAACAGTCCCGGGTAGCTCACATCCCGATTATTTTTCAACTTGTGTTCATTTGAAGTGCAGCGCAAACCACCCTAGTCAATACAGCATATAAATAACCAGCTCTCATCTACCAGAGACGGATCGCCCCCATAAATGTGGTTTATGGTGTTAAATTATGTAGCGTGAAAGATGAGTGAAATGTGTTCAGTTATAGTGGGATAATAGTAACAAAGTTGTGTCTTCTCATCTGGGATGAACTACATTGAAGAAAGCGATATTTTATTACAGTCTATCAGAAACCCCCTTCAGGGATAGATGATTTTTTTTTTCCATTTAGGAAAACTATGTCTTGAAACTCTGTACCATACGCTTGGTTTATGCATGAGCTCGTCCTCAGAGTATCATTCAAAAGGCAAACTATCAAATTGGAAGAATTCAGTTTGCTCCTGTGAGCACAGACGGTGTGATTTTTTTTTTCTTTCTTGAAACTGTATGCTTCTGAACTCTCAATAACCTCCAGATGCACAAAAAATACCAGAAACTAATGTGCGCAAATTTCAGGACGAGTTTCTCCAAAATTAGATGGGACACACCTGACGGTGTTCAGCACTTTCATCATAAAGATTTTACTCTTGGTTTAAAATATTGAAAAGCTCTGTTGTATATGCAGAATCCATCTTTATTGCATATTTTCACAATCTCAAGTTAATTTCCTTCACAAAGCAGTTTCTACATTTACCTGTATGTGCCATGGCCTTCTTTCTGTGCCCAAAACTTAATCGTGTTGTTTATTTACCAAAGTACCATAATTATTTCAAAATAGGCCATTCAGTTATTATATATTTTCTAACAGTGATTTCACCAGAATTAGACAAGTTAGAGGACAAAATATTTGTTATAAACAGGATTGGGTATCTGCTTTGTTTTGGATATGATAAGCATCGTAAAATAGACCCCACCATCAAATGTCCACCATAAAGTTTATATTCTTGTTGTTTATATTGTTTTTTTAATTGCCCTAAAAATATTAAATCAGGTTGAAAATTCTGAGAATTTGGATTAATCCATTGTGAACCAAAACATTTTGATGAATCAAGGGACTGATGCAATCAGACATAATAATAGTTGTCTGAAAATTTGAAGGCAGCATTGCAACTTCAGGAACTAGAAATCTTGTTGTAAATAATACATTTTGAAGGAGACCTTAAACTCAAGTGCTTTTGGGTTATGCGGCCACACAATGATCTAAAGCACAACCAGATTTTCAACTTAAAACTGACTGAGAACATGTTGTTCCATAAAAGAGTTGGTCAATAAAGGATAGTCATTACTGCCAATGGTGACACAACTTGTTTTTTTATGCTTAGGGGACATTTATGCCTCATTTTCAGTGAGGTTGGCAGAGGTTGTTGTGGTTCCGTATGTTATTTGTTTATTATGTACGCATATTCATAAGAGTGTTTGTATCGCGAGTTGGACTCACTAAGCAGGCGTGGTTAAACCAAGACTTAACATAGTATCATTCCAATGCAACAAACATGACGTACTAGTACATCCCTTGCTTGTACTGACATTTCTGTCCCCCAATCAATTAACTGTGTTACGTGATACCAGTAACACCCCACTATCTGTAGGGTGTCATTATCCTAAGACCTAAAACTGAAAGGAGACCAAAAATGGTGAGGTATGCATCATTTGTACTGAAACAATGCCTTTTTTTAATTGAAACAGACTAAATGTTAAACTGAAATACATGGACCTGTGTTTTACTGCTCAATGGAAATAAGGGATTACGTTTGAGCATTTTTCTTAAACACATGAAATAAGTTAAAAAGTGAATTTTATCTTCAATCATGTTAATTTTTCCTGATGAAATAGAAATTGCCAATCTAAAACATTCAAGTGTGACAAATTTAAAACAAACATCAGTAAATGGGGTAAATACTTTTTCGCAGTGCTGTTAATCGGTTCTGATTGTCTTGAACTTAAAGTCTAAATAATATAATTCAGTATAGTGTACAAAATCAGTTTCTTTATTTCCTAATATGTCTGAATATTTCCAACAGCTCTAGGATTAAAAAGAAATCTCCCAGCTGAGTAAAATCTTTAAATAATTTCCTCTTTTTGATCACAGACATGCTGAGCAGTATTGATTGCATTGCTTTGTGATGGGGGTCGGTAAACAATGAAAGCTAATCTGTTTGTCCCAGATTCCCCACATCTTACAATAGCACCAAATTTGCTTGGTATCTGGTTATCATTCTATTGTATCTCCTCAAACAGACAGCAGTTGCTGATGTCAGCTGATAATATCTAAGTGATGAATGAAATGTGCAGTCTCTGAACAATGCAGGGAGCATTTTCATTTGCCTCACTGGGTAGAGTTTGGGTTATTGGAGAGTTGTAGGTTTGATTCTAGCTTCCACCAGTCACATGTCGATTTACCCCTGGGCAAGGCACTTAACCCCGAGTAGCCTACCGAGCTCTTTATTGGTGGATGAGCATGTGCGATGTGTGAATGGGTGAATGTGGCTCTAGTGCTTTGAGTGGTCAGTATGACTAAAACAGGGCTGTATAAATTCAGTCCATTCACTTCAGATGTTTTCACAGTGTTATGACACTGAGCACAGTTTCCACAGGGATAGTTTCCTTGCTGCAAAGGAGCACGAATTAACTGTTTTTATGGGGGGGGAGGCTGAATGTTAGCTTTCACCACTTTGTCCCGTAGATTTGGTCCCTTTTTGTAAACAAAAAGAGGTGGGTGTTGGAAAACACCTTTAAGGGCTGGATCCCCGGCCAGGATGTGCCAATGTTATAAAATAGTTAGCTTAATTATGTACGCCTGGGGGGTAAAGGTAGTGATACATGTTACAGAGTGGTGTTTTTCTTTGTTTGTACTTTTTTTCAGAAGTTGAGATCTGGGTTTGTGTAGTGCAGAAATATATGCTTCCTCAATACACTGATTAGAATAGCCTCTGTCTTGAAAACATTTCATTTCCAAACTCTTCTCCATACAGTCATTGGAATGGCAGATGCGCCTTAATCTAAAGAATTGACTTTTAGGAAGACCATATTTTAAGGAGCCTGGGTGAGCGCTTGATGTGAGTAAAACTTCAGTCCATTCACTTTAGAACCACAACTATTTTATTCAAATACCATCAAAAAAATATTTTAGGCTAAATGTAACAGTGTCATGTTTGTCAAGTTTTGTTTTTAGGACTCAGTAGGCAGCACAAAATTCAGACACAAGGACAAGTAGGTGGCGCCAGGGAAGAACGACTGGGACGGACCTCAGTAAAATGAGTAGATGTTAGAGGTGATAAGGGGACAGAAGATGAATCAATGGATCTGGGATTACTGGAAGACTGGAGAAAGTAGGAATTGGAGGAGGTACGTGGGATTCTGATTGCCGAGGCTGGCTGGAGGTAATGTGGAAATTGGGTTTTTGTTTGACGGTGGGAGTGGATGGAGCGGGCAGGTGAGCAGGAGGCAGACAATCCAGCGGAGGCGGGGGTGAAGAAGCTGACCAGGAGGTCTTCCAGATGGAACATGTAACTTTCACCAAACACTCTAAGCATGAACTTGAAAAATTTAGGTATACTTAGGTTGCCCGTGTTACCACACTTGCAGCGTGAACCATCTGGCACCAGCATGCAGGATCCACTCCTCTTTTGTAGCTGGTGGTAATTGCCTGCAATGAGCAGCACCTTCTGTAGAAGGTGAGCATACACACACAACCACAGTCAAACTCCAGCACACAGAAACAAAATCCCATCAAACAGTTGAGGTCGTTTTACTAATTTGGGGCCTTTATAAATTGATTCCATTTCTTTATCAAGTCAGTGTGATTATACGTCTAGCAGTTTTAAAGAAAATAATTAGGTCCACAGGTTTAGATTTATTCTGGATTTTTTTCTGTCCACACAGTGTTAAAATTCAAAATATTTGCTACAGTATTTATTTAAACCCCAATAATTTTCTTTTTCAAATTACCCATACCAAGTTGTGTCTCAGCTAGACACTATTTGAAGCAATGAACAATATTCTAGTTTGATTCTGACTGTACCTTTCCTGTCAGAAATTAAATAATTAATTTAAAATGTCAGATTTCTTGGCACCAGCTGTGCTTGTAGGTATAGTCCACACATTTTTAACAGGACTTAATCTAATGCAAGCATGTTTTTATTGATTCCAAATCCTGCTTATTGTGTTTGGGATCGATCAAACTATTGTGTTGAGATTTGAACCATTTAGTTTTTAAGTTGGTGAAGTAAAATAACTTGGAGCAACATTTGCTTTTTTCATTGTTCTGCCTACTAGTACCAGAATCAATAGCAGCTAAACAGTCCATAGCATGATGCTACTGGTAACATGCTTATTAGTTAGTAAAGTGTTCTTACATGATAAAGTATCACGAGGAACAAATATGGGCAGAGCAGGCTAAAGGCCATTTTATGCTTCTCTGTTTTGACGGAGACAGATTGATGCAACACCATTATCCGTCAATGCAAGGACTCTCCGTCACTTACGCAACCACAGACAGAGTCAAGCCCCATTTTCTAACTAGCCGACTCTATCAACAGAGAGCATATGCATCTGATTGCTCAACAACAACAGCCAGAGATCGTTTCACCAGAATGGTGCTCTATAGTCACTGTAATCAGTAATTAATGCAGCGTTTGGCCACTACATGCTTAATATTGAAAGGATAATTTATATAATCTGCTCTTTTGGCGATTTTGAACATGAGGTGTAGGAACACAACAAAAAAGGCTGCCGCCTTTGTTTCCATGTGTTTCTAGAGTATTCTATGAGCTGCACTTCAAGTAAAAAGCTTTACAGCTTAATCAAAACCTACTTTATGTCATCCATTGCTCCTTGAGGGGGAAATGCGTTTACAAGCCTAGAACAAAACTGAAACTACGAAAAAACAATGAAGAGCGGAGAGAAAAAAATTGAGAACCATAAACGAAAAATGCCTCTGTCAATTCGTCTGCGTCTGAGTGCAGATTTGCTGTCGGAGAAGCATAAACTGGGCTTAAGTCTAAAACGTATCCTTATTACCTATTGTTACATGAACACAGCTTATCTTTTGTCCTGTAATATAAGTATTGCTTTGTTTACTGTTGAATTAAATAATTATTCAAAATTAATTCAGTGCATGTTCAAGCAGAGACAAAATGGAGCCAATTTCCAGTTCTTAACATTTATTTTGAACAGATTAACAAATTGCAGTTTACAGAGAAAGATGCCCTAGTTTCTCTGGGCCAGACAATATTTCTGACAATTGAATGATCTTCATTTCACAACTTTATAGACACCGGGCCTCGCCAGGACTCTAGGCGTTTCTTCTCCCTCCAATCAGAACATTTCCATACAGTGTCTTAACCATTATTGGCTGTCAGAGAATTATATAGTCATAAGATGAGCATTCTGAGTTTTATGGTTTATGGTCCTTCTTAAGCAAAACTCTTTGTCTCAGAGATCCTCACAGGTCACACATACTCCCACCAGAACTTTATCAGACCACACGTTAGTCCCAAGGTTTCCTCCTGACCTAATTTATGGCCTCCATCCTTATCTATACAGACATCCTGTTTTTACAGCCTGCAATAAAACTTACCCAAGAGTTTTATGACTTAAAAACTTATCCCAATAACAAATACTGACAGACAATATATTTTTTACAACCATGCAAACTATATCAGACAAACTTTTACCTTCTGAATAATAGAAGTTTAAAACATATGTAGAATAATACCACAAACTCCCTCTTTTCAATCTTTTTTTTGAAAATAGATTGATATCTTCTCTGTACTCTCCTTCAGGGTTAGTGTTTAGAACTTAAGATCAAAACCTGTAAAGCATTTTGAGAATGAAAAAAACTCAAATCCAAGAAATTTCATCAGTTTAAAAACATGAAGTCTTTCATATGATACCACAACAAGACTTCCAGATTAAAATTCAAAACACAAACTGTTAAAGTACCTTTAACCTTAACTCCCATTAAAAAAATGTAAATTTGTTAATTATAATTTCACCCTCTTTTGGCATTAACCAAAAAATGTATTTTAACAATTCCCACAAACTAAATTCAAAACCCAAAAATGTATAAGAATGTCTTACATGTGAAGAGATAATTAAATCTGACTTGATACATGTTAATACTTGTGGAAGAAGCTTAGAAAATCCTTGAACATATACATTCTTACTATGTTATATTCTGAAATAAATCAAACTTAAAGTGTTAAGAAACCTGTGAAATAGAAGGTATTAAGAACCCTTTAAAAATGTAATCCTCGAGTCTATTTAGTCTTTCCTTTCCCTAATTCTGCTCAGCTATTCTATCTTTCTATCTAGTAGACCCTCTTTTTTTATTAATGCAAACCTTAATACAACCTTAAAGACAACTGGAAATTAAGAAATAAAATTAACTGATTAAAATTCTTTAAGAGTTAAACAACCTGTAAAATGCAAAAAATTATTAATAAATGTTCAGTCTTTATATTTGTATTCTGTAGTCTTCTTTCTTCTCTCTCGTGGTTAACCCCCCAATGGTGGCACCTGGCAGCTGTACAGAGCTGATCAATGTTCCAGTTTTACTCCCATATATGCAGATAACCACTCTCTGAAATGCCAATTACTTCATTAATTGAGCATTTCCCCCAATATACACAAATGCACAGCTGGTCCCTCTTCCAATAGCTTACCCCACCGATGTGGGGTGGTCAAAACCTGCTGTGAAGCTGATTGATGAGTTGTGATCTTCTTCTGTATATCCCTCTTTGAGATGGCAATTTCAATTTGCCCATCTCCCTCATTGGCAACATAGATCACACTGGATGATTAATATCACCACCCAAACAACCTTCTGGGTGAGTTAGGCCCCGCCGCCTGTGGCTTCAGCTTCCGATTCAGCTTGGTCAAAACCTTCTTGACCCTCTTTAGGTAGATTCCTGCTGATCCTCGACCAGGTTCGTCGTTGCCGTGGAGCTGCACTTTGTGTGTGTTCCCAGTTGTCATCTGGAACTGGCTGAACCACTTGGACTCCTCACGCCTTCGACCTGGAGCTGTACCTTGGACCCCTTCAGCAGCTGTAGTCAGCTGTGACCAGAGGAGACTGTGTGCTCCTCACGTGCTGCTGAATCCTGGGGGCATAAGCTTGTAAACATCTAAAAATGACAGTTTTTGATCCGGTCTTGTGATCACTCCTTTTCAATCTAATCCAACTGTATTGTGCTGAGAAATTATTTCACCCATCTAATTAAAAAATAATCCCTGGGGAAAGAGCAAATCCATCTTATTTTGGTGCAACACCGTTGTTATTCCTGAAAACTAAACCAAAACACCTCCCTCATTAATGGATTTAAAAACAAGAGCAGGCTCAAAAGTTTACTTTTTGTCTACAGTTCAACTGATTACTATCCATTTGCTTGTTCACCCAAATTGATTCTTTTATTTACTTATTCTATTTATCAAGTTTAAGACACTTATGTCTGTTTTACTATGCCTCCTTTTGAATGTTATCGATTATTCTATTATCCATTTCAACTTTTTAATTATCTTAAACCGTTAAGCACTTTGATTCATTCTTTCTGTTAGAAATCAAATAAAATTCTGACTTACGTTTGATTTAGCTGTTCCATTACAATATATCCTTTCTTAAATTTAGTACATCCCTGTGGATGAAACGTAAAAATAAGAAAAAAAATTTTTCTCTCTCACCAGCCAGCAACCCCCTGCTATCGGCCCAGTTTTTCCTTCCAAATTTTGTTCCCGGTAAATGGTGGTATTTTACCTGGAGATAATCCTGGGGAAGGCACGGGGTTATCAGAGTTCGAGGAACCTCAGCCACCTTCGATCAGACAAACAGAAACTCTTGTGGTTAGTTCAGCAACATTGACATTGAATCAGCAGTCTTTGATCATCACTTCTTCAGCAGAAACTGTCCATTTCACGCCAGCCAAGTGGATTCACACATATTGTCCTTGAAAGTTCAGCTCAGCATGAGTAAACGTGCTCCCCCCTAGGGTGTCCTCCAGTTCACCCCTGAAAATATACAGTCACTGGTGCCCCCCTTGTTTTGGGAGCAGAGCACAAGAGAGACGAACTTCTGCGCTGGTGTATAGATCTTTCTTTCTTTGGCAGTTATGGCGGGCGCCTGGCACTATCCGTCATCAGCCCACGCACCCCCACCCATCTTATCTCCCCAGGAACATAAATTACATCTCAAGAATGTTATCTGAGGGGTCTCTGTTGCGGGATGGGAAAAAGAGAAAAAATATATAATTAGAGGAAGAAAAAGACAGACAGAGAGTCGATCCTCTCAAATCAAGTTTTATTTAAACTTTTATTTTCATATTCATTAGTCTCCTTCCTCGAATGCTGAATTTAAATATCTTCCACACTCAGACTGCCTATGTGGGCTCTATTTTAATTTTACTTTAATCAGTTATACTAGTAATAATTTCTTCAGTATTAATTCTGGTAAAAATATACTAATTAATAGGTTTGCTCTCTCCCCCAGGAATGATAATTAATCCTTATATGTCTAATTAAACTGTTGTTCTAATTCTTCCCCTGCTTATTTTAATTAATGCTTCCTTCATTTTTTCATCCAATTTATATTCTATACTTTATCAATGCAATGCCTTTCTCTATTTTGTCAATTTGATAAATGTCTCTTCCATCTCATGTGTAAATTAAATATTTATAAAGATTGATCATCGCAATATTTTATCAACACCACGTAGTTCTTAGAAAAATAAAATTAAATTAAAAAAGAAACAAACAAAAAGGCTGGATTTTTCTGTTAGATATTGCTAAAGCACCACTAAAACATTGCAATAACAAAAATAAAGTCAATAACCATCTGCAAAGGTTCTATCCCCTTTTTTCTGTCCCTATTATAAACAGTCTCTATGGAAAAGTGGCTCTCCTGGTTCCGCTTCACTGAAATTGAGACGAATAGCTCATATTGAACTAAACCCCTTTGTAATTCAGACTTCACACCACTTTTCCCAGACTCTGTCCCTTCAATCAATTAATAATTTCTGCTAATATCAGTATGCTACTTACAGTGAGATAAAGATGTCCAACTAGGTTCCCCTCCAATTATAACTGTTGTTGGTGTTATCAAGGTTACCTGTGAAGCTCCTCCCATCTGAGCAATTACCAATAACGATCCAGTCTCCAAACTCCCCATCACTTAAGTGTACTGGATCTCTATCAAGCTGGCTCAGACAAAAAATATCAAAATTAAAAACATCAAATGTTTAAAACAAAATCAGAGAACAGTACTAACTGATAAACACAACATAGTTTACAAAAACAGTCTTCAGTTTGCTATACTTCAAATTCTATCCATATTTCTAAAGAAACATCCAAGATTTAAATCACTGACAAAACAGCTTCCCTATAAATATTTCTGTGGGACTTTAAAACCGTAGTGCAAAACATGCACGTCTCATTCCCTGATCAAATTGATGTGAAAGTAACCAGGTGGTTGCTTATTGTTAGAAATTGCCAAACCTAAAGTACTTTTTTTTTTTTAACACAATCCAATATTGATTCAAAGTACTTCTGCTTATATGATTCCTCTTTAAACAAACACAAAAAGCCAACTCCCCAAATATTGATTGTAAATAATGAAAACATTTCATACTTCAAAAACATTTGTCAGGTTCTGTGAAGTGAATCGAACATAGTCAAACTGATTTTTGCAACTAAAACTCCTCTTAAATTTTTGTAGGATACATAGTAGTCTAATTCCCCTTAGCAGTAGAACAAAAAAACAAAAAATTCAATACAGGAGGTTCAAGAGATAAGATTTCTCTAAACACAAACTAGTAGCAAAAACAAAAACTAGCATTTTTCAGTATCCCAATTATCCTCTCAGGCTTCTTTTTTTTTTTTTCCTCCAATGATAAACACCAAATTGAATTGAAGCTTCTAGAAATGTCAAATAAATTACCACTGAATCATGTTTTCTTTAATCCAGCTTCTCAAATTAACATTTTTCCAAAGTTCTAATTAATAAGCAGACCACAGTTCAGAAATCTGGGTCAGAATCCAAGTCGAACCAAATATATAAAGGTTGAGAGAGAAAAATAAAAAAAATAAAAATAAAAATAAGAAAAAATAAAATCAAAACAATCTAAATAAATTGTCAGTTACAGAGTCCCCACTAATCAAATGATATATTATGCCATTATTCTATGATCAGAACTGTTCCAAAATGTTTTAGGACCTGTAAATTTACTCTCAGCATCAAGTGGACTAGCTAACAATCAATAAATAACATCTGAAAAATTAATCTTAAACTTTAAAACTAAAACCAATTCTTATTTGTCAAAAGAAAATGTGCATTCAAATATATGGTAAAAATTATTTCAATGTAACTGGTCCAATCACATTTTGCTTCTACACGATCAGAATAAATGAATTTAGAATTTACTTCTTACTTCTAAATTAAACCATCATTCCGATCACCGCCGATATTCATTACTTTCAATCCTTAGACCAATTCCACATTTATCCCCAGTCTGTTTAAAAACAAACTGATTACTTAAAGATGAATCTGTGTTTTAATGTTTTTTTTTTCTTCAAACTCAAACATTCAAATCCCACTAGTTTAGAAAATATCACTATGATAAGTGTTGTTTTGCATGGTAAAAACATTCAATTTTTAACAGAATTGAAATATGCTGGGTTACTCCTTGAGCCCCAGTTGAAATTTGATAACTCCAATAAGCATTTAGTATCCAGAAAAATCCTTAAGAATGTTTAATCGTTTAAATAATTTAACATCAGTCTCCTTTAGATCATTTATTCAGAGACTAAGCTATATTTCTAAAGTCTATAGAGCCATCAGAAATAAGCCAAACATAATTTTAGCATAAATGATACTTATTTAAATCACAGAAAGAATTCATTCTCTGTACCATTCAACACGGTGCTTATTAAAAATAATTTAAACCAGTTTGTTGCTTTCCAATTAACACCGTTTGCTTTTCGTTCAATTCTTTATAATTACTACTTATAGCTTTATCTTTATTTAGGCCAACTTAACAAATCCTGCTTAGATCAATCAAAAAAGCAAAAAATCCACCTACTTAAAGATTCAAAAAATGCAACTTTTATTTTGACTATACACTCCCCTCTTTTTAATTTTAAAAATGAAATCAAAAATTAAAACTTCACCAAGTCAGAATCGACTCATGAGTAATTGTTCTTAGCCATTTGCGTTTAATTGTAACATGCATAATTATCACAACAACTGTACATGCTCTCCTCATGTGATAAATTGAGCCGTCTCAGGCAAAACTAGTTAACCAAATTCAGCATGTACTTCTCAATCTTTAATCTCCGTACCGTAACAGGTCAGTTAAATGTGAAACACCTTAAATTGCCCTTCGTAGAAAATGTGCTAAAACATTGCCTAAGGGAGTAGCAACCAAAAGTTATCTGAGCAGTTATCTTGAGGCCGTTTTACCTCCTAATTAACCAGAAAAAGTTAACAAAAATCCAAATAAGTTTAAGTCTTAACAAGGCAATCGTCTGCAGGAGTCTGTAATCACTTTCTATCCAAAATCAACTTTTAGCTTGCAACACAGAACATGCAGTTAGTTTCAACCACAAAACATATTGACACACAAAAGCAAAACCGCTAGCTTAGCACAACAGCCTACAGCAACGTGCTAGCGTAAACTCTCTTTGTGCAACATACCTAAAACAGTACAAAAAGTACGGTGAAAACACTCCAGAAAATCGCAACACACACTTTAGAAAATTACATACCGCCATGCCAGGACTTTATCCGCACAATTTATACCACTTCACCAAACTTTAATTCGGCATGAACAAAAAATCTCCTGTTCTTCCCACGCGGACTGAAACATATGTGTCCTAACAGCCGTTCCGCACAGAAAACACCGAACCTACAACGTCCGTTACAGCCCAAAACCATTAACAAAAAACAAAACATTATAAGCGGTGACTTTTAGACCTTATTAATTATTTTTTCGCGGAGGTTTAGACCAATCTGTTACAATTTGTCGTAGTCTGCTTTGAGAAATTTCCCGGCGCCGGCCTCCAGAAAACCACTCAAAAGACTCGAACAGATGGCAGAAAACCGCCTATTACCACTAATTTATTTATCTAAACATATAGTCAAAGCTGTCGTATGTTAGCCGTGCTATCAAGCAAAAACTCACACAGAATTAGCTCCGCCATGTCAGCACCTAGCTTGGTGTCCGCTCTGATGGCCTGTCGTAAATGTTCACAACTAATTCTCATAGATTTTTAATTTCAGTTATCCATCATATTCAGTTATATATTCATTTATCTATTTTAATTTATTTATTATACTCGAGTTCATTATTTATACTATAACATTTTAACACAAACGCAACATCACCAGCACGTCTCGCAAAGCGCCTGCGTAAAAAACATCTCACACACACACATACAGACACAATTTTTGTACAAGCAGAAATCAAAACACTAAACTTATCGGACCTCACCAAAAATGCCGGACCATCACTCACAACCCAATTTGCGGTGCTCACGCGCGCGTTTGGGGAACGCCGGCTTCATCAAGGTAATCCGTACATATTACGGAGGGCACACAGGCTCTCCGCAAAGTTTTCCGCTTGCCAGCCCTGAAGAATCTTACGAAAGCGTCCTTTCGTAATTGAGATTGCCACTTCTCAAGCCCCGATCCGCACTTTGGTTCCGATTTTGAGTCGTTGAAGGGACCTTCAGCCGGTCCGTCTGCTCCATTGTCCCCCTGGGCGCGCAGAGTAACAAACTCCATCTCCCAGCAGGCACCGGTGTTTCTCTGCGGAGCGCAAAGCAGGTCGCAATCATGCTCAGAACAGAGACACAGACAATGGAGCCAATTCAACCACGGGCTTGCAACAGTTAATCTGCTCAAAACAAAAAAACATATTTAACTTGCATGACAACATTACCCAATGTTAGATTAACCAATCAACAGAATTAAAAACTACGCAACTCAGCGCAAATTGTCAATAGAGCAAATACATGTCCGTTAATTAACTTAAAAAAAATAACTGGATCCTGGTCCAAAACTCTGCACACGGTCGAGGTCACCATTTGTTGAATTAAATAATTATTCAAAATTAATTCAGTGCATGTTCAAGCAGAGACAAAATGGAGCCAATTTCCAGTTCTTAACATTTATTTTGAACAGATTAACAAATTGCAGTTTACAGAGAAAGATGCCCTAGTTTCTCTGGGCCAGACAATATTTCTGACAATTGAATGATCTTCATTTCACAACTTTATAGACACCGGGCCTCGCCAGGACTCTAGGCGTTTCTTCTCCCTCCAATCAGAACATTTCCATACAGTGTCTTAACCATTATTGGCTGTCAGAGAATTATACAGTCATAAGATGAGCATTCTGAGTTTTATGGTTTATGGTCCTTCTTAAGCAAAACTCTTTGTCTCAGAGATCCTCACAGGTCACACATACTCCCACCAGAACTTTATCAGACCACACGTTAGTCCCAAGGTTTCCTCCTGACCTAATTTATGGCCTCCATCCTTATCTATACAGACATCCTGTTTTTACAGCCTGCAATAAAACTTACCCAAGAGTTTTATGACTTAAAAACTTATCCCAATAACAAATACTGACAGACAATATATTTTTTACAACCATGCAAACTATATCAAACAAACTTTTACCTTCTGAATAATAGAAGTTTAAAACATATGTAGAATAATACCACATTACTTAGATTTATACATTAAAACAGTTGCTATTGGGGTTAAGAAAAACATTGTCCTTAAAAATAACTTTCTCATAATGTTCACAACATTAAACTCTATATTCTGGGGCTCACAGGGTTACCAACATATTTTATTAAACATAAAACATAGTGGATGCACAAAAAATATATGAAATAAACTGGATCCAAAGTAAAATAGCTTACAAGCACACTTTTAAATGTATTATTTAGACTTTAAAGCCCCTGTGTATAAGAATTACCTCCACCTAGTGGTGCGCTCAGTGAATGCAAGCAACTGTGGAGTTTTTTCTGGCTTCTCGCCATTATAACACGTCATTACTACTACGGAAGCCGCGGAGTAAATTGTCCGGGTTAAATGGAAGATAAATTGTTTGCTGGACAAACCTGTCCTGTGTCAAACATAACGCTAACATAAATGTTCGTGTCCCTCATGACTAGTCTCCATCTGGTAAACGCTCCACTGATGTAGATTCCTGTTTTCTCCCGGTTATTTCTTTTTCTTTTCTGTGGTATGGTTTCCTCCCTCTCACAGGGCAAAGAGTATGGATGGTCCTCCATTGAAATTGAAAACTATGATCCATGGTCCTCTATGCTCGTTGCTCGTTTCTTCTCTTCATCTCTCCCCCTCCCCCAGACGTCACTGGCTAAAACATGTAAAGCAAACAAGTTTAACCCCTTTCGGCTAACGTATTCAAAGATGGTGAGGCAGCCTCTAATGGGGGGCTGTGCATCCTCTGTATCTTTAAACAACGTATTCTAAGACACAAGAACGCCTTCATGATAATGTGATTGTGATTAGACATCGGTAAAATATGAATTTATGAAAGCAGTACTTTAATTTTATTAACAAAAAGCCCAATTTCTTACACACTGAGCCTTTAAGACAAGACCCACCTGTTAACCAGATTTAAATTGAAATGTGGTACCATTAAATCCAAATGTCGCATTAGAGTCCATAGAGGTCGTTTCATCACTCCCTGGCATGTAAGGGAGACACATTCAGGGGAAGGTGAGGCACAAAATCTGGGTGTCCAGGTGCTGGCTGGATGCGACCGGGCGTACATCCGCTGCGGCTTTTACAGTGGCTCTCTGGCGTTTGTGTGTGTGTGGGTGGGTGCTGGCGGTGTGGATTGGCCCGGTGGTGGCGGTGGCGTGTCCCTCCAGCCGACGGCCTTGCAGCGGCGGGGAACCCTTGTCGGCCGATTCCTGGTCGGGGTCCTTCTGGGGGGTGGGGCACCTGGATCCCTGTGGCCTCCGGGGCCTAATCCGGCCCCGCCCTGGCGTAGCCAGTTGGCGGCGAAGCACATGGGCTCGTCCCTGCGACCTCCCGGGCCCCAGCATTGCGGCTGCTGCTGGGTGTTCCCCTTCCATATGTTCCTCTCTTGGTGGGCGGTTGGCCCTGCGCTGGTCCGCTTGTGGCCCCTGCACTCTGGGGGGCTCTGCACATATACGTCTCCTACCATGTCTGCGTCGATTCCTGTAGGATGGATCGATTGCTCCTTACACCAGCTGTCAATCACTTGCATGGGAAAACCTTATTAACACCTGCATGGTTGCACACACACATAGCTGTGGGGACAATGGTGTGTATGGACATAATCTTGAGCTGATGTTATTGTAAATAGATAATTGGCACCAGGAGCTTACCAGAAACATTATTGTTGTGTTCATTAATCCAATTTTGTATGTAGTAAATGTGTAGTTCTTAGTTCATATTACTAGATCAGTTTTGTTAATGTTGTTCGGTTCTATTGGTAGTTTTGTTTGTTTTGTTTTCCCACTAGTGGAGGACTGGGATGTTTTCTTGTGTTCTTTGTTTGCCTCCCTATCTTGAATTGTCAGTTTACACTTCTACCGGTCCTGTTTCTCTTCTTCAACTTCTTTCTCTCTTACTTTTTATCTCAATTTACATCTTACAGCCACGGCACAGCTCGGCTGGTACTGTGAAGAATGGTGGAATCAGCAGGTCAAGAAGCTGCTTTAGAGCCCCAGAGATATTGTTATTAATCTCTGGAGAGGCGTGACCTTAGAATAACAAAATCTAGAGTAGTTTTAGGTGCAGCCTAAACTAGATGGAACCACATAAAACATTTCCACAGCATCAGGCTGCAACTTTCCTCCTGGATCGGTAAGCTAACTCACGTGCTAACTTTGCTAACATTAGCTATCAGTTAAACTCCTCTAAAATGCATTACTCACTGGACACAATTCAGGTTGGTCACTGGGCGTATGGGCAGCAAACCAGCCAACCCAAAAGCAGGAATGATGTTTTTATCATTGTAACTACAACCTAGATAAACTAGATGTCACTATCAGGTTCATGTTCCATTTCCAACCTTTAAGTTTCAGTTTTTGTTCTCAGATAAGAGAAGAGTTTAGGTCAATTACCACTCCTAGGAACGGAATCCTTTGACGCCCGTCTGGTGGAAACGCTCCTCCTAAATGCTGCTGGCGCTGATGAGGTAACCAGCTCCAGGTGTGGCAGCCCAACTCTCAGCACCTGCAGAAGGAAAGGGGAAATTGCTCCCTCTGCTGGATCCTGCCGGATCCTGACAGCTCTGCTTGGGAAAGTAAATCTGTTGGGCTTGTACTTGGTACTCAGACACCAATTCTGACTAGCAAACTGCTAAACAGGACACGTAAAAAAAAAACATTAAAAAAAAGGGGACAGAAGGATAAAAATGACTGCAAATGCAAAGATAATATGAGTGGCATGTTCAAAAACGTGAAATTACCTGCATAACCAATATCAAAATTCAATGACATATGACATTTTAAAAATACTATTTTAGACGGGTCAGGTGAGACACTGTGCTTATGAATTCCAGTGGCTATGCAACAGTTGCAACCATAGTTGTTTTATGCATTTAGAATGTAGTTCTATTAAGAAATGTTGTAATAATGGGTCTAACTTCAAAGAGCTTAATGGCTCTTTCATATTGGTGATCTGTCGGAATGCTTGGTCAATTACCCAAGCTTGTAGGACAGCTGACAAGCAGCATTTTACAATTGCCCAAAACAACGCTGTGCTGGCTTTTATCGCACCGCCAATGAGCTTGCACTGACCCCACTTTCCAAAGTGCAGCTCATCTTAATTGCCTGGAAAATTATCATCTGTGCCGAGAAACAGGAGGCTCAGAGATTGTCCTAATTCATTCTGTCCCAGCTCTGCGACAACTCTGTCCAAGGGAAAAAGTGCCAAACAAGAGTAAATGTTTGCTAATTAGTGCACTGTGCTACAGTCTCTTTAGAGTTGTCTTTGGCAATATTTTCTCTCCTTAAATTGCCCAAAACATGCTGCGAAATTATCTTACTCTGTGTCTTTTTAAAGACTCAAATCAGTGGTAACTATTTACAGATATGAATACAAACTGTCAGCCTTAATTAAAATTAAAATGTTTATTTTCTGAATGATTCTCAACTGAAGTAAAAAGAAAAATGTGCCCCCTGTTTTGTAATTAGATTATTTGACATCTTTTGATAAATTCCTGATCTATAAAAATAAAAAAAGGTAAAAAGTTAAAAAATAAAAGTTTTAAAAATAAAAGCAGACAAGAACCAGACATGCTCCCACCTGCGTGAGAGCTTCTGCAAGCATCAATCTTCCTTAGTTTTCTCTATGGCTAAAAATGCAATCATTTGCCAAGAACGACTGTTACCATTACATCCATAAGAAATTGCCATTGACTGCATCAATAAGAAAATCCTTGCTGTTCCAGATATGAAATTAATCATCATATAAGGACATCAAATCATTTGTCATGGATTTCTCATCATTATGTCTTATTAGAGAAAGACAATATGCCAGTGATAAGGGATTATATAAAAAATTGAGTTATTTTGTGAGGGGGAAAGATTTGTTTATAAATGCTTCTAAAGCACTATTTACTAAGTTTTATGAAACCTACTTAAATTAAGGCTGAATGCAAAAATTATTGTAGAAAGTAGATTATCCCAAAATTAAGAGTACTACACTAGTATAAGAACCACATTTTTAATATTTAACTTTGCCAGTGGGCATTCAGGTTTATGTGGTTGGTGGGAAGGTTTTATTTGACAGGTAACCAACACCAAGCAGACCAGCATTCATGTACACATACTAACTCATAAGTTCAATGTAGAATCATAATTTAAGTCAACACACATACTTTGGACAGTGAGAGAAATCCAGAGTATCCAAGGAAAATGTTTTGATTCAGTTTGATCACATTGCAGTAATCGTTTTTTTTATAAATCTTTACTGCTGTGAAAAAACTGCAACATCTGTGGCATTGTGCTATGTGATACAACTGAACATATCAGAGTGGCCTTTTATTGTGGCCAGTCTAAGGCACACCTGTGCAATAATCATGCTGTTGATCAGTATCTTGATACGGCACACCTGTGAGGTGGGATGGATTATCTCAGCAAAGGAGAAGTGCTCATATCACAGATTTAGACAGATTTGTGAACAATATTTGAGAGAACTTGTTATTTTGTGCATGTAGAAAATGTTTAAGACATTTGAGTTAATCTCCTAAAAAATATGAACAAAAACAAAAGTGTTGCATTTATATTTATAGGCTGATAACACTTGATGCTTCTTTAAATTCATTTCTTCATGGATAATGAGTTAGAATGGACTAGTTAAAGCCCATACATAAATACCTAATTGTGAATCTGTGACGAAACTTAATCGAAGTAAATGGAGCATAAAATGCTTTGCAAAGAAGAATGAGCAAAACATGCAGTTTTCAAGATGTCGAAAATTAAGAGTTAAATACCCCAAAAGACTTGCAGCTGTAATTGAAGTGAAAGGTGGCTCAACAAAGTATTGACTCAGGATATTGACTATGTATTCTCATGATGATTGAGGTTTATAAAAGACTGGAATTTGTCTCTTATCCTAATGTGAAGCTAGTAACGAGTCAGATTACTCGTTTAACTTGTTCACCCACATTTATGATTTCTCTTAGAATAACACTTGAAACGGCAAATGAGTAAGGGATAATGCCCGACGAGGCATTATCAGAAAATAACTGACGACGCGGAGGCGTGAACCGTCCAACACGAAGCGGAGGACAGTTGTTTCCGTGAAGTCCTTTATTTTCTGATAATGAACACCTCGAAGGGCATTATCCAGCTTATACCATGGTCGCTTACGGAAGAAAGAAATATTTAATCAATTAATAATACTTTAATTTGTTTTAGATTTAAAATCGCAATTTATTTTTTTTTCAGTATTTAATATATCCCGTATACATGTGTTGCCAAGCAACGTGGCCACAGTGAGCCGACCACAGCAGTTTATCAGTGATGGGAAGTGAGATGATGGCTTTACCTTACGTTACGTGATACACAGTATCATTTCAGAAGGCCAGTGCACTACTTACTGCTTGTGTGTGTCCAGAGGATGATGCAAAACTTTGCGATGAGTCAACTGTTAAATAATATTGAGTCTCCATTGCCATTTGAGCAGCGCAATAATTTAGAACTGTCAACAGGCAATTTGATGGGACACCTTTCATAGGTGTACATTATCACTTTTTAATGTACACCCTCCAGCCAATCAGAATTGAGTATTCACCCAGACTATGGTATAAGATGCATTAATTTAACAGAACTATTTGACTGATCCCTCTGTTTTTCTGCATTTAAATGATTTAGGCATAAATAAACACTGAATGTTTGTTATGTGTCTGTATGCTCACTGTTACTGAGTTTTAATTCACTTCCATTCGCCTCATGTGGAGCCCAGCTCAATAAAGCTTGTAATTTCCCAACCGCCCACTGTCTCACGCCCCCCTCTCCTCCCCCTGCCCCAACCACTCAGCGACAATAACCATCCACCAGGGGAGTGACGTTGGGGCGACCGATTGCAGGTCTGCTCAATAGGTCTGCCAGCAAATAGCTTTTTAATGCTTTGTACAATAGCCCAAAACAAAGCGGATTGTTGTCCATAGGCCATCTGAGGCCATTTAAGCGAATTTGATACATGGCTCACAAAGGTATCCAGGTGTCAAAGTCACAGAGGGAAGAAAAGAGGAACAGAGTTATGGTGGAGCTAGGCTTGTTTTAAGTAGACATGGGTTGAGGATCTGCTGGTTGAATTGGCTTTTCCAAGGCTAATTGCACAGAGGATATTTATTCTGATGCAGAAACCCTAAATATTAGCTTGGCTAAAACAGTTGAAACTTAATTAGTTTCATTGTCTGATTTCACATTCACAAAACTAAAGGGTTCTTTCTGCATATGAGATGGATGGGTAATAATTTGGTCCATCCAGGGAGAAAGGTTTTGTGTTCTGTATGAAATTGTCTTACAAATTTGAATGAAGCCTAAAACATGCCTGTTTTATTATAAGGGTTGTTCAGAAAAAAAATATTTTGAAACAGAATATTACACAAAGGTGTCAGTACTGCATAGGATATGCATACTATAATATATAGATAAAAATGTGAGCATCAGAACTCTGGGAAACACATATGATGCAGTGAAAAACTTATATTTCTCTGTCACACTTAAATGCTTCAGATCAACAAAAACATTTTGAAAAAAAAGATATAACTCTAAGTGAAAAACTAATTTATCCCTCCCCAATTGTTTAAAAGAGAACTAATAACCACTAATAATAATAACTACTAACTATTGACTAACTTCTATTTTTTCTTTTAAGTTTAGTTATTTGAGCTCTTTAGTACCAGACCTGCAGAATGAAGAAGTGGCTTTAACGGAACCTTTCCAACCTTCCCAATTACTTTCTGTCATGCCCCACAAGGGATTTTTTTTTCACAGGCCCCACAAATATTTTCAGGTCAAATAGTCTGAAAATATTTAATTGTTCATCTGTACGAACCACTGGCACCAGCAATCTGCATACAATATACTGATTATCAAAAAAGATTAATTGAATAAGTTTCAACTACTTCTAGTAGGCGCAGCTCATTTTATTGTTTAAAGTCTTAACACTATTTCCAAGTTCAGTTCGTTATTCAAACTCACCACCAAAATCTTTTTTTTTTTTCTTTTGCTAATAAACAGTATAAATGAGTGTCTAATACTACTGTCTACATGTCATCTCATCATTTTTGTTTTTAAGTACATTTAAGTAGAATAGAATATGTAAATTTTTAAGCAAAAAAGGTCAGTGGCATGCCCTCTTCAGGTTAAAACTTTACACTGCACTTGAATTTTAATCAGCTATTGCTCCTGGCTCAATCCTTGTTTTGGACATCAGCCTTTATTTGTGACAGTAGCAGTCCTACTGCTGTGGAGTATTACAAGCCTAGTCTTTGCCAAACCTCTGTAGTAAATTGGAATAGTAGGGAAGTATTGACGACACTCAGCCCTCAACCCTTTTAGACGAAATCGTTTCATATAAACATTTTTCTAAACTGTAAACATTTGTTACTTGCGTCACCTTCACCATTTTATTACTTTTCAAAAAGGGAGCCAGTTACTTCTTTGCCTATGTCACCTTCACCGTTTTTCCTTTCAACTGTCACAAACTTCTCTAGAGCTCCATCAAATCCATTTAATGATTTTAAAATCCTATTTTATTTCTAAGTTTTCATTTTTTTCATTCTTATTTTTCTGAATTCCACTTTTTCCATTCTGAACCTATTTAATTACAGAGTGTCAGTTGGAGGCTTCTCCAGTTTCGTTACAAAATAGAGAACTATAGGAAGACCTTGCTGTCCAGAGCTATAATGATCTACAACAACTCTTTTAATAATTAATTGATTAGTATGAGCTGCAACAACCCTAAATTCCCCATTGGAAACAATAAAGTATTTTTAACTGAATTTAAATTAACAAAAAAAATGTAACTTTAGTGAGGAAAATTTACCAAACCAATAACCAAAGAGATCCCTATTTACTGTTAATGACAACTATTTTCACAAATCTAACAGTACTGTGGTTTAAGAACTAAAGCATTATGCAAAACTCAAAGAGTCTCATGCTTTTCATATTTAAAGAAAAGCTCTAACCAAACCATGTATCATAAAGAGACCTGTAAACGGTAAATACCTGTGCTCACTTCCACATTCCTAATTTTGTCCCAGACTCCACTGAAAACAATACATGACATCAGTGTTTTTGTGTTTAGGACACATGTTCCAGCAGCGGATTGCTTTCTCTCCACGGAAGGCAAACAAAGCGTGTTTCTTCTCCTTTTTTCTATTGTGACCCTTCACTATCAGTGGTGATTGGTAGTCATCATCGTGAGCTGACAGAATTTATAGAAGGTGTTGTTGTCCCATTTCATAAACCTATCTGACCGTAGCGCTAAGCCTCATGTATTTTTTCTGTTTTTTGGAGGGCATCTGTGTTTTTACTTTTATTTTTTTTCACCATTGCTGGCGAATTTAATCTACGCCAAACTATTTGAGAAGCTGTGAAGTAGATCACAGGATCTAAATGTCAACACGTGCTCTGATCTCAATAAATTTGTAAACAGAAGAAAAAAATAATTGACACATATCATTCTGGAAAAGGTTGTACAGCCTTTTCTAAATCTTTACGGCACAATCAAACCATAATCTTAGCCATTATTCACAATTGAAGATGATACGGAACAGCGGCGGACCTTGCCAGGTGTGGCCGTCTACCAAAATCATTACCCTGTTGCAGGGTGCATCCAGGGCCTCGCTCGAATAATATTAATTAAACCTTCCTAACTAATTGTGTGTTACTTTTTGCTGTCAACCAATTATGTTCTACACTCTAGGGGAGAAGCAGGAGCCCCTGCTCACTGTGAAATTCCAGCTGTCACTGAATTTCAATAAGCATGCATTTAATTAACATACCAGGCCACTAGAGCGTATCGGTATTTATTCCTTTTACAGACAAGACAGCAGTCGGTTCGTTCTTTGCACATCTAAAGATGCCTGGGAAGCATTTGATTGAGGATCTATAAAGCTGTTTGTCTTTGAAATGCAGCGGTGAACAGTATGCTTAAAGCAACACGTCGCTTTAAAGTATCTGGCATGGTGACATTATAAATAAACTTCCTCTTATAAGCAGTAGCAATGCCCAATACCGCGAGCACCAATTCAAATAGGATCAGTTGGTTAGAAGCATATATTGATGGGTGTTTTGCTTTCTCCCCAACATTCATTTGTTTCGGCATCAGTCCTGTGTTGTCCTTTTATCAAGCCTTAGTTCTGTCTGTACAACAGAAATCATCCATCATCTAGATTTTCTCCCGCTACCCTAATATCTCGCAGACAGTCTAATGCCATAACTCCACAGGCGACAAATGCATTTTAGAGGGAAGGGGGTGTGTGCGAGAGAGAGAGTGTATGCACAGATTTCTTTGTGAGTGTGCTCACAGTAGCGAGGAGCACAAAGATGGCAGAGAGGGGAAGGGGGGGAAATAATAGTGACAGAGCGAGCTAAACTCAAACTCTAGCTGTCATGCCACAGGCAACTGGCCGAATATTTTTTTTTCTCTCGCTATCTTGTTGGGTCAGCAGAAAAAGTGCACAAAGCAGCATCAATTGATTCATCCATGATATCAGGAGGAGGAGAAGGCCGATCTCTGTTCAGCAAGCCCTCCTCCCTTCTCTCCTTTTATTCCACCTGCCTTCTCAAAGCGCTGTCACACATAATGAGGCCAGAGCTGCAGAGATGGAGCGAGCCCTGGAGAAGCCGAGACAGGCTCTGCGGCACAAAAAGCAACCACTCAGGCACAGTGGACCACGATGGAAAAGGATACATATTTTAGCATAATACTCCTCAGTGTCTCCAACCAACAGCTCGCTTTCACGGGCAAACCGCAATGCTTCACGCACAAAAAGAGGCACGTATTATTCAATGATGTGTCTACCGAGCCGGGGGTCCCTCGTGACCTACAAGGTCGCCGATCCAAATGATGTCACATGTGTCCCAGGTAATGGTTACCCACAGGGAGAGGCTTAAGGAATATATATGGAGAAATCTTCAGGACCGCTAAGAAAATTCAAGGACTTTCTGTATGTCAGCAGGGAATAGTTTGGAAAAAAAAGATTCATCTAAAACATATGAACATCTGTTTGGGCAACAGAAAAATCTGGAAAACTAACTTAAAAGAAAGGCTTGGTTCAATCTAGTGTGAATGTGGTGACATGCTTGAATTTGTTTGCAGGATGGGACATGATGTAAACGAGTAGCTCTCCGGGGCCCTGTTCAGGAACCATGTTTACCATCAGCTAGCTATTTAGTCATTACCCTTTTTTAATTTCACATATAAACACTTCAGTTGGTAGAGGTTTGTGAAGGCATCCACTGAGAACACCACACAGGTGTGTTGTCTGATAAGAACACACTTGCAAGTGTCAACTCTTCTTTTGCTTAAAAAAAAAATACTTCCTCTAAGGAAAAAGTATTATATTACTGAAACTTTTCCACTCTTTGCCATGTTAAATATACAATTTAAGTTAATTTTACTTGTTTATTGACCAACCCATTGTCCTACTGGTAAGATTTTTTTTTTTAACGAACACAAATCTGATGTCTTGGCATATTTGTATTTAGCCCAATGAGTTAGTACTTTAGAGGCCCACCTTTCACTGCAAGTACAGCTGCAAGTCTTCTGGGGGATGTTTTGACCAGCTTTGCACATCTAGAGACTGAGATTAGCATTAGAGAATCTTCTTTCTAAAATACCTTAAATTCCATCTGATTGGATTACGAGTGTCTGTAAAAATATATACCTAAATTTTGCCACGGTTTCTAAAATGGATTCAGGTACAGTCTATGACTTGTCCATTCTACCTATGAATATGCTTTGATCTAAATCATTCAACTGTTGCTCTATTGTATATTTAGGGAAACTGTCCTGTTAGACTTTCTTGCTGATTTTCTTCCACAAAATTTGGATTGATGGTGTCAAACCTACCCTAACTTTTCTTGAAACTTCCACACAACTTTGTCCCAGACATTCCTGCTGTGTTTCTTTGTCTTCATAAGTATGTTTGTTCGCAAATGTTCTTTAATTAACGTTTGATGCGGGATTTATACTGAGATTAAATTACACATCTAAAAAGTTCCTTTCTTGTACACTTGATTTCATTTAAGTGCAGCTCATGTTTTCCCACCCCCCACTTTTACAGCTTTATCCAGCAAGCTCAACATAGATCTAAAATGTTCATTTTACTGACAAGTGTTATCATGTCAACCTAAGATAAATAGGGAGATTGTAAAAGTGAAGTAATTACCAGTACACGTGATCAGAATGTCATCTGGATGACAAGGGCTAATTAGCGCCATCCCTTCTTGTCATCCCTGCTCCGATGACAGTCCATAATGGCAGGGGACCAAAACCCTGCTGTGAACTATGCCTACAATGGAAAGCACAGATGAGATGCCCCTCTTACTAATTTGTGTCACTTCCCTCATAATAAGTTTTCAACAGACCTTATATTAAGCTCCATTCCCACAACGGCTCCCCTTTCCCTTGACCTCCACTCCCTTTTTTGTCAAACTTGCTTCAGTGAGCAATGAATCCACAGCTCGACGACAGCAGTGACAAAGTCACTTTAAGTGTCTGCCAAAGAGCGCTGAAACTTTGCTTCTTATGATGCCTGAGTTCAGACGAACCGCACAATGCAGTGATGAGTTACGAAGCACAGTGAGAGACACAGCAGGATGCTAGCATTTGTGCACATGGAAAACTTCTCAAATGGATTAAAATCAACTCTGCAGCAAAGCAAACAATGCAAAATCAGTGATTTGAGACAGTGCCTTCTTAAATCACTGGATATATATATATATATATATATATATCCAGTATATATATATATATATATATATATATATATGTCTTGTTGAACTTTTGTATGCTAAAGTCTTTGTTAGTCCTTTTTTATGGTTTATCTGTCTGTCTTTCTAGCATAATCTAGCAAAATGTTTTTGGAAAAATCCATTGATTTTATTTTTCTTGGGATAAAATAATTATTTACCTCAGCTAGATAAATATTTCATAAACCTTTAGATATGACACCTGAAGGTTTTGGGTCAAGTTTACTAATAACATAATTTTATTCAACTTGACAAAAAGGAAACCGTTTCTATCCAATCAAATATTCTGAGAAAAGACACCCCAGAGCATGAGTCTGCCATCGCTATATGTTTCACTCTGCACATGCTATTTCAACACTCAAAAAAATATTGTTAACGTTAATTAAATGTATTTTGTCAACAGGTTCCAAGAAATTGAATTTGGTTAGTTTAAAGTAAAATTGTTAAATCAGTCTAACATGGCAATGGCTACAATATTTGACGGTGGATTTTACATGAAGACACAAAAAACATGCAGCAGGGGATAGGCCACTTTTGTGGCAATCAGTCCCATTGGAATGGTTACCCAGAAGTTCAACTGTCAAATAAATTTTAAATTCATTTTCAATGCCCACAATGTTTTATTTAGAAAAAAGAATTGTAACCATACTCCTCAGTCCACAAAAACATAGAATCCTGGACATTTGAACACTCTTGATGGTTTTACTGGTTCATATGCACCTCACCTTTTAATTAGTTTTGGGATGTCCAGGTTTGTCACTGCCTTATACCTTTGTAAGAAGACATTGCTTTGAAGATTTGAAAACATTTTGCTAACTTTGGCTTTAACTGGACTATGCAAATGTTTGGAAAATCTTCCTAAAACTGCTGAACTTTGTTTTGGGTTAATCAAATATAATCGTTGGAACATTAAAACTCAAGAAAACTGAATGGTGAAATTGAAAAAAAAGACATGCTTCAACAAAGCATTCATATTAGGTTTTGAACACTAATGCAGTCAGGATAAATTTTACAGGATATGTGTCACATTAAAAGTGAGACGAGATTTTTATTAAATAAATAAAAAAATCATAGCCCAAGGACACACACAAGGAAAAGCATTTCACACGTAATAGAAAACAATAGTTTGAAAATGGATGGGACATCTCAGTGCCTATAATTCAACAGATACAACAAGAAAAGCAATGGTCAGGGGGCATGTTTTCCAGCGAGAAGGAGATTTGTTTCTTTTGCGAAGCAGTACTCCACAAACCAGCAAACTCTTCAGAGAAGGAGCTCCTACTCAATGGAGCTGTGAAGTATGAAGGGCATTTCAAATGTATTCAATACAGCAGCCAAATATTATGTGTTAACACTGCCTGAGCACTACAGTCAAGGTGAAACTTCCACCTTTTTCCACCTGCGAACGTATTTTCTGGTTTCGTTTTCACACCTATTATGTCAAACATAATATAAGAGTATAGCAACAGTAAAAGGTAAATTTGCAAACTATAAAGTCTGAAACTGATAAACACAGAAAAGTAAATATATTCGCATCCTTTGAATATTTTACAATTTTGTCAGGTTACAACCTAAAAGTTACTATAATGGGATTTTATGTGAGAGATTAACACAAATAGTGCGTGATTGTAAATTGGAAGACTACTGACACTTTGGAAACTGGGATAGTGTGGTCTGCATTTCTTATCAGCCCCCACTTAGTAGCTTTTTGTCAAAATCCTGTTCTTGAGGACTGTATCTGTTAGATACATCTTCACTTTAATACATCTGAAGACAAATTATTTGGTAATCTGCAGAGCTCTCTATAACTTGAATATTTGATGAGGTAATTCAGCGATTTAATTCAGGACTGTTGCACCAGGGACAGTATTCCTCCACATGGGACTTAGGGCTTATGGGACTGAGTAAGCCATGGATTTCTGAAGCTCCCCCAGAGTTGCCATAATTTTCAGATGAGTTGAACAGTGCTCTGTGAGATGTTCATGATGTTTCATAAATTACGACTGTTTTAAATTCCCCCCAAAACTTTCTCCCTGGCCTATTTACTGTGCTCTTTGCTCTTCATAATGCTGTTTATTCAATGATTTTCCCTAACAGATCTCTGGGGACTTCATACAACAGCTGGATTTTTACTGTGATTTAGTTATACCATTGGACTCTGTTCACTAAAAAACAGTAAATGGCCTGCCCTTGTTTAGCACAAGTCTGAGGACTCCAAAGCGCTATACACTACAATCACTCATTCATACACCAACTAATTGTGGTAAGTAACATTGAAGTTACAGCCGCCCTGAGGGAAATTAACAGAAGTGAGCATGCCACTCATCTGGCACCCCCTGCAGATGAAACGGGTGACATGTCTTGCCCAAGGACATGACAGCAAAGTGACCGAGTTGGACAGAGAAGGTTGGCAAGCAACAGGTTACAACAAGATAAACCCCTTTCTCTTGAGCCCCTGATTCCCCAAAATACTTTTGAAGATAGTTTGCACCGGACTGTATTGAAGTGTATCAAAAATAAAATTAATGTGTTGGTATATCACACAAAATGTCAACAAATACATTGAAGCTTGAAATTGCAACGAAAAAAAGTATGGAGAAGTTTAACCGGTGTAAAGACTTTAGTTTTTTTTTTATCTGAGAAGATTTTATTAATCCTATTGTCACATTTGATGAAAACAAACATTTTTCTCACATGTCTGCCCTTACACGACAAGAGCACAAACATCATACTTCTCTAACGAGGCCCACTGTCAGAAAGAGTTGCGTTGCATTGCAACAGACGTTCTGTTTGTTAATTCCATGAATTCTTTGTTCAGGAGTGATCTGTGTGGTCATGTCAGATGACAACAACAGCTGTTCCCAATTTCAGCATGGCACCCGCACATCACGGAACAGCAATGGCCCCCGAAAGTCACACAAAGGAGTCAGTGAACTATTGTACGCTGAGCAGCAAAACAATTAATTACAGCTGGTGCAGTACGATGTGTAAACGAAATAAATTCTCCATCAAATTATCTTGGGATATTTCAGGCAACTGAACTGCGGAGAGGAGCGCCGAGCACCAGTAAGCAAGCAGAAGAGGGAGGGCTGAAGGGGATACATTGATTAATTGCAATGATGTTGGCTGCATTTAAAAGATAACATACACATATATAAAAAGGGATGTGGAAGTTTTAAGGGTGATGATATGATCTTTTTTATGAGCATTGTTTGAAAATGCAACAAAATTAGTTGGCAGAGTAGTTATCAAATAAGTCAACAAGAGAGGTTGTTGAGACAGGCTGACACTTGGAGAATCATCACGGAGCCTTGCCGCATCCCCATACCGCTCTGTGAAGCTTTATAGCTTCGTTTCCACTTATTGCTTTTGTTTTAAAGCCTGCTTTTCTGTTTTAATGCACACAACTACTTTCACTGAGCTGTTTTCAGCCACAGCAGGCAGCTGTTTTCAGCTCAGAAACTCTTAAAAAGCACACAGAGCAACACTTGGTTAGTACAGAACACGAAAAAAAAAAAAAGGACACGTTTTCAGTGCACTGAAAGAGATATCTGACAAAGGTACTTTCAAGTGAAAGTTTGTGCAACCTGCTTTAGGTTTGGAAGTTTGCAAACCTAAACCAGATTTAAAAGGTGACAGAATATTGAGTTGAAATGTACAATTGTGCACATATGTGAAAGTATAACAGTGAAAATAAAATTTATCATAGAAAAAAAAGTTCAGCAGAGTAAACAAAGGAAGAAAAAATATGTTACAAGATGCACGTCTTTTTTCACCTATTTGAAAAGAACACTTTGTCAGATTTTTTTACTGCAGTTCCTAAAAGCCTATCTTTCAAAATATAAATGAAGAAACACATTTGCTTTCATTTACCACACTTCTGGTTTTGGATATCTTGAGCATGGTGTATCTGCACTCTGACCAATGTTCTTTTCGATCTAGCTGTTGAGTGTGTGTGTACATGGGGTTGGGAGGGTGTATACATGTATCATTGTGATGATGCTTTTAAATATGGGGGTAGGGATGGGAATGGGTTTTATGTGGATACATTTTTAATCTGTGAAGCACACTGAGTTGCAATCTTTGTTTGAAAAGCGCTTTATAAACATTGACTGACTGACGGAAGGACGGACAGATGGATTGATTGATTGCTTGTCTGCTGTCTGGACAACACCAAGGAAGCCCTATGGTGCCAGTCAAAACCCACCATGATATAAAATGGCCCAATCCCCAACACAAACACCCGCATGGACTCTTCCTCACTTGTCCTTTCCCCCATAATCCCACCATGACCACTAAGTCTATGGAACGCCATAGTGTTCAAAAATAAAAAAATAAATAAAACATTATGAAATAAATATCAGCATGAATTAATATTAAGTAAATATATAATGTGACGATGAAATAGTCAAAAAAGGAATTCTGTTAAAATGCAATGCCCAATATTTATATATTATATTTTAATTTTAGAATATATATTAGTATTATTGTATATATATTTAAATAAATATTTATTCCACTGCCATTCTTTTCATACTATAATTTATTTTGAGTTTTTATTTAATATAATCAGTTTTTATTCAAAAATCTCTCTTTTTTTTTAAGTTAGCTTTTATTTCATAATAGGGTTTTTTCATAATGGTGTATTTATTTCAAAATGCCATTTAACATAATGTGTTAGCAAGCCAATCAGAATTAGCTGTTGGGACCTGGATGCTGATTGTTTGGTGCTTAAACATGATGTCCCTGCAGGAGGAAAATGGCGGGGCCCGCTAAAGTCGTTTAATACTGTTATTGAATTGAATGCCTTTAGGATTTTATGTATGGCTGTATAATTCTTATAACACTGGCAGAATATTTGATCACTTTTGTTATGGGGATGTCTAATCCAAAGAGCCGGTGCTGCTCCAGTGTTCTAGGTCTAAAGCTGCTCAGGGCGCCATGCCCGTGATTAGACTGGGGAAAGACACTCAGGTCGGCTGTTTGGTACGATCATTAAAAAATTTCAGAAATAACACATAACACATTTAAATAATCTCCCTTTAACTGACTGTAGCTAACAACCAACCAGGGCTTCCTCTCCCGTCTCCTCCTAGTTGTGCTGGACAAAACAGAAAATATAACAGCATAACTCCAGTGCTACTGTCAGACAGCTGAACCTGGGATCATTTCAGATTATATCATCCGAACGAATCAAGATGGGTCTCTGAAACGGTTCATGATAAGTTATTCCTCTCAACATGACCTGTTAGAGCAACCAGAGCTGAACATAGTTCCTGCAGGTCCGACCCTTTAATTAGCACGCTGCTAGCTGCTCACAGAGCCACAACAACGGCTATCAAGGAAGACTAATCTTAGTTCCAGCCAATCAGCGTCCAGGTCTCAACCGCTGATTCTGATTGGCTGATGGACGACTTCAGTTCTTAAATGGGTTTTTGAAATAAATATCATTATGAAAAACCTCATTATGAAATAAAACCTGACTTTGGGAAAAAGAGAGATTGGAATTAAAACTGATGGAATTAAATAAAAATGTCTTGAAATAATGTATATTATTATGAAGTAAATTGCAGTGAAATAAATATTTAATGAAATGTATATATATATATATATATATATATATATATATATATATATAATACAAATGTATATTCTAAAATAAAAAAAATGAAAAATATTTAAAAAAATGGGCGTTGAAATGATTTCAGTTTTTAATCATTTCACTTTCACATTATATTTTTAATCAATATTTATTCATGCTGATATTTATTTCATAATGTTTTATTTTTTAATTTAATTTTGAACACTGGCCTTCCATATAAGTCTATGCAATTTATGTTGTATAGCATACTTTCAATAAAAAGGTAATTCTAGGTGCATGGTGCACCCAATGTTCTCTGTACACCAATAGAACCCCCATGAGCCTGTTTGGCTCCACAAGTAAGCAGAATAGAGGGCTATGAACCTCGCCTTCAAAACTCCATCAATCACAACCTTGTCCCTAGTGTAACCATGTATCTGTGTTATTATGTTTTCCCAAACTTACTGGACATACTAGGGTACCCCATTGGATCCTTCAGACTGTGTCAAATGTGCTGGACAGCACTTTTTTTATCACAATAGAAGTTAATTCTGTTCCCATTGCATTTAATTTAGTATTTCATAATTCAGTAGATCATTCAGTTTTGTTTTTTCAGGCATTCTCTAGTTCTGTTCAGAACGACCTGTTCAAACAGACACCTTACCCCGGAGGAAGCCTTTGTTGTGAGACTACCTATTAGCTTCTTGGCCTCACGAAGCTAATAGGTAGAAAATCCAAATGTTCTCCAATGCATTTGAGATTATATAGATTGCAGGTGAATTCTAATTTGTCTGTTGGTCTATAGGACAAACCAAAACTAAATGTTAAGATGATGATATAAATAATGATATTTCCACATTTTCTTCTCTCTTTCTCATCGATGCAGGTCCCATGTAATGTATAGCTCACATTATTATTTAGCTATAATATTTACTGCTGTAAATACACCCAAAGATGAAGAAGACTACCTCTCCTCATCTTTCAGAGTTCTCATTATTTCAAAATCTTCATCTTCAGAACCAGACAAAAACTGAAACTTTCACCTTGAGGGTTAAAAGGGTGCTCTGTCCAAAACCGTGGGAGCTAAAAACAGGTTGTCCTATCATAGGTCCTCTATCAAACCTTGAGGTCCCTAAATTACCCTAATGGTCCTTGTTGCTCTGTTCTCAGCCTCCAGATCACTTTTTCAATTTTTTTCTGTAATCACCTGAGGTTCCTACTTGGATATGGTAAACTCAAGATCCTCTTCCAGGGCTAAACTCTGTTTTTGGTATATTGGCACAAACCTTTGTATTTATTGCTGTGTTTTAAAAATAAGGCTCTGATTGAAAATATATAGAGAAATAACTTCACATTTAGACCTTGTAAAAATGTTGATAAATATCCTTTGTAAGGCAAGAATGGAAAGTTGACTGACAATGATGTTCAGTATTCAGTTAAGATCAAAGAAGTTGTATGTTTGGAGAATAACACAAGATCTAGGTTGTCTTTTTGTTTTCTCATGCTTGGATACAGTCAAGCAAAATAAAACTGTTTCCTGCCACAGATGGGGCCCCTCACAGGCTCACGTCCCATAGGGCCACTGTAAGTAACGTTTTGAGATGGGATACACTGGAATTTATCCCCAGAGAAAAAGTAGCTGACAGCCCAGAGGACCAGCCATACAGCGGAAGCATACTCCCTGGAGTGGAGGAAGTAAATGAACAAACTCTGCAATAGATGTAAATGAATAAAAAAAATATTTACATATTTCTGAAAATAAGGATTGGTTGTCATTTATCATTTGGATGTGGCACAATTTATGGAAGCTAGCAAGCTTTATGGGCCATATCTCAGAGGATATTACAAGGCTTCATTAGAAAACCAGTTTCTTTTCCATTGTTGGTCTCTTTAGCTGTCAGGTCGAGACCTAGTTTTGCTTGAAACATTGTGTCAGATTGATAAATCTTAAAGGAGTCAATTCAAATTTATAAAGTTGTATGACTTACCTAGATTTAGTTTTCCACTGGTTTGTGTCTTCGGCAATAAAGCACCAATGGCACTATTATCACTTGCAGCATATTATTATGCTACTATTATAATACTGCTAGGAAAATAATAAAATTGGTGGAAAAAGGGGGTTTTGGGAACACTAAAAAGAACATTCCTCAAGATATAACTGAATGGATAGCGATACAGAATGTGCTTTGTTTTAGATTTATTTGCCAGGATTTTACATCAATAGTCCTAAATTGCTGCTTGAATAGTACATCCTCTCATTATGTTATAGACAAGCCCCAGACTAAAATGGATTTGCTTTAGGATTCATTTGTTTCTTCAGCTTTAAGATGCGATATTTCAATGACCTGTAATGATCTGAACCAGCAAATGTGAGCTGTGCTCAAACACTGTAAAAGATTCAAACCAGTTTTATGGCAACCACATCTGAATGGGTCTGTCTTGGAATTAAGATGGAACCTACCACAAAGCCTACCTTATTAACTTCCTCCACACCTGTTAAAGCTATATAGTTGATACCAATATGTACAGTATTACTCATTATTTCATTTGCTATATTTTTTAGCATTGTTCTACAATCTTTCCACAAACGTTTGCTGGAATTATGGCACATTATCTCCTGACAGAATCAGAATCAGAATCAGCTTTAATGGCCAAGTATGACACATACAAGGAATTTGACTCCGGTAACTTTTCTCTTCAGTACAGAACTTAAATAAGTGAAATAAAAAAGGAAATACAAATAAATACAAATAAATAATAAAGGATAATATATACACCAAACCAGGGTTATTGTACAGTGAGTATATACAGCAGTGTAGAGTTATAGAAGTGGTGTAACTGAGTCGGGTTTGTGGTGCACCTCCTGTAGTTTGCACATATCTTTTTATCTTTCAATGCAAATATTTCAACAGACTGAGATGAAGGCTTTTTGATTTAATTTCATTCAGTTTAGTTTTTTATATAGCTCCAATCCACAACACATACTCTTTTAAGGAACTTTACAAAATTAGCTGATGTAAACTCTAAAAACTAAACTGTGTTGCCCTTAAACCGTTTTTTTAATGGAATGTTTCATTTGGAGGATTCACTTGTACTCAAGCTTTAATTTTCTAACTGATGTCTAAAGAAGTGGCTAAAGTAAAAAATAAATAAAAAATAATCCTTAACTGTGTTTCCAAACTGTAATTTGGCTTATATATATTTGCAGTGGTTACTTTTTCCTCTCTGAGTGGCATTTGCCAAACGACCTCACTGTAGGTCCTGCCACTTTCTTACCAACCTAAGCCAGAATCTTGTCAAGCTCGTTTGCTTCTGCTCTGGGGTTGAGGTCCACATTTTCTATCAAATCTCTTTCTTTTCTCTATTTAAGCAAATGTGTTTGCTCAACCTGTGAGAAATGGCTGGGAGGAATTGGCTTATCCCATCATATTCTGACCCAAGAGAACCACCTGGTCATAGATTATAACTTAAATATTTAAAGACAAGCTAATTAAGTAGAAGAGTAGGAGAGAAATCGAATAAAAACTTCACCCACATTTATTTTCTAAGGATTAATAGGGTTGACAATAAGAGTGGGAATTGTGATTGTTTTTTAAGTCATATTTAGCAATGGATTTTTTCCTGCGGTTTATGAATACACATTAAGTAAAGGATGGATATTCTATAATTTTCAGTGTCAGTCTTTTTTTACTTCAAACAGAGATTAGTTTAATTTCAGGTTTATGGCACGCCATCATCAGGAAGCTAAGGTGGTGTGAATTTTTTTAATAAAAGATTTCCAAAGTTGTTAGGATTATATATCTATGTATTATCCTAACATTGTTGTTATATTTAATATATTAACCATGTTTATTTATAATAAGTTTGTGGTAGCAGTAAGTTACAGTTTAGATGCATGCATGTTTTTATAGCTAACAGTACTGAACCATCAGGTAGTTTGACTTTTTCGTGTGTAAAAGGTACATTTTTGGTGAATGTCTTTTCCTGTTTCTTTGTTTTTACTCACCTTTGTCTGTCCCTTTGTTTAGATCCTACAACCAGAACAGGTGTATTGGAGGGAAATTCCTGTTTATACATGTTCATCATGTCATCCCTGGGTCCAACCAAATGAAGGGTTCGTTATTTTTTATAACATTGTTTTCTTCGAAATAACCCTTCAAATTAAATTATATGAAGTAGTTTACTTTTTAAACTGTTTAGTTTTGTTAATGAGTTTGTAAATTAGATTAATAATCATAATCTTGTTTTTTTGCTCATATTTTTTTGTTAATTTGATTTAACTTATTTATTAAAAGGTAGATACTTAAAATTCATTATAAAGCTACTAACATTTTGGCAACTAAAAAATTAAGATGGCAAAAAGAAATTGCCAGAAAAAAACACCAAAAAGAAACTCAACCAATCTACTTCTGCTTTTTACTGATCACCTTCGTTACCACTAACACTACACTACCCCACAGAAACAAGTACTGCAGTGATTCAATCAAACAATTAAACTGGCTGTTGAATTTATTTATCTATGAATCTGGATGTAAATAAATCCTATAAATAAAATCACAACATCGAAACGTTATTTCATATTACCATGCCTTGAAAATACCACTTTTGTTGTGAGATAATTATGAACTTTTATTCTAAAGTAAAACTTGTAGCACAACCAAAGGCTCACATGTTCATGGTTTATTATTCTAGTTCATATCTTTGAAATGTGAACGTGGGAATATCAGACAGATAGAAATGTAAAAATTTTTCATGAGACCTCATATCTAATTCTGCAATGTTCAGTCATCACTCTTTTCAAGTCTTTCAGAGTTTTAGCTTTTACTCCCAAGGCTAAATACTAATAGAAAATAGTTTATTATTATAATAAAGGAAATAAATTACTTCTTTGTTGAGGGTTTTGCACTGTCTGACCGTATCAGCCCCAACAATAAAGTAAGAGTGTGATAAGTTGCTTTTCATCTCTCTAACCACCTTTTCCAGTTGAGGTCAAGGTCAATAATATAGGCTGATAAAAAAGCTGATAAGCAACTTCTCTACAGTGTATGTTACAGCAGCTTACACTAAATTATTTAATGGCAGTTGAAATGTCCATTCAGTCCCCTTACATCCAGAGATGAATAAAAAGTTGATTTTAAGAACGTCTTTTGACTTAGAATTTATTTTAGATTTCAATCCAAAAAATCTGAATGTTTTTAAACTTGTTTTAATAGTTACAGTTTCATTAAACCACTACAAACACAAACCTTAAAATTTGTCTTTAAGGTTTCATTTGCTTAGCTGACACAATGTAGTTCATTACTCTGATGTTAAATGTTGCATGGTTTCTTAAATGTATTATATAAATGAAAATCTACGGTGTGATGTGCAACATATCTAGACCCGTTACTCTGATACACCACTAGAGATCTGTGCTTTATGGAAGAGTGACAAGAAAAAAAATGGCAATAAAAAGCCCTATTTTATTCAATTTTTTGTTTGTTTGTTTTACCTTAATTTATTTTACTATAGCAAAGTAATGTGAACTATGCTCATGTAAGGTACAGAGCAGATGCAGAAATGGTATGTGTGGTGAAAAACTAATAGTCAACATTAACCCATAATAAAATTCCTTGGTAAAATATGGTAAAACATGGTGGTATACTGTGGGGATCAAGGAAGCAGCTCAGAGTTGATTTGAATATGAATAAACATGAAAAATGTCCATCTTATCTGACTGAGCCTGATCTATTTTGCGAAGAAGATTGAACAAAATTGTGTGTCTCAAGGTCTACAAAGCTGGTGGAAACCAATTAAACTACTGATTCTGTAGAAGGAAAGCTGGAGATAACTGTAGAAAATGTATAAAAAATCTTTTGAACTGCGCTGCTCATAGTTGACATACTCTATGTTGAAGTAGCTATGTCATGTTATTTTGGATTTGTTCTATTTGTAGACTTGTGTTCATAGTTTTTTTCGGTTAAGAGAATTCTTTGTTTTTTTACAATTATTTTTTCTGGCTTTGGATTCTGTGCAGTTGGAAGGACTTTTAATCTTTTTTTTCTTTCAGACAGTTCTTATGGAACATAACTGTGCTAACAATGTGTTGGGTGTTCTTTTTGTTTTTATAACGAGTGGCAACTGATTTGCAACTCAAGACATCAAGTAACACCTGAGCTATGACCCTAAATGCCACAGGAGTTAAAAAGCAGGCTTCATTGATGCAGAGCTGGACCAATAAAGTGCAGAGAGAGAAGGAGGAAGTTCAAGCCATCTCTTAATGGGCAAGGATCATATTTCAGATGGGCAAGCCGACAAGCAATTGGGGTAGAAAGCAGTGCTCACCAACCACAAGTAATATAATCCAGAATATGTTACTAGATAGTCTCTGCGGCTCATATTTTAAACAGTTACATACAATGACAGTCCTGAAACTGTCATACATTTCTGCAACAGTGTCTTCAGTCAGAGGGTGCTGTGTTCTTTGGTGTTCATAATCAAGTTTGCTTAATATTTAATTTCTATCAAACTTTTAAGGCATTTATATAACTCAATTTAAATGTAAAGATTAAATTAAACAAACCTCAACATTTTTTTCACTTGAAATTTGAGGTATCTGTGTGTAAATAAATATTTTGGCTATACATAATAAAAGTAGATGACATATTTTTTCAGATAAAAAAAACCCCACAAATAGTTTTACTATCCATTATAACTGTGGTACTTAGTGCTGACATAACAGATAAAATCACAGGAAACAACATAAAAGTTTATGGCTGAAACATGAGAAAAAGTGAAAAAGTTAAATGGATGGGAATAGTGTTGCAATGTTATTGTCACTCCCAGTGAATATTTTCTGGTTGACATTCAAATTCCATGATGGTCCTTGGGTAGGGATGAGCTGCTTATTCTCTGAGCTCGACAGCATAATGCCGGGAGCCATTCAGTATGCAAACAAACTGTTGACATGGCCCCTCGACAAGGTGCCATTGGGAATTCCCCTTCAGCAAGCGCAATAAGAGAAGGTATGATGGCAGCTTCGCCTATACCTTTAGAAATACACCAGAGCAGATAGACATCAGAAAAAAATGATTTCCCTGCATGCCTGTCACAGGGAAACAATTCTGAATTTGAATAAAATAAAAGGAAAAGGAAAAAAAAAGACCTGTTGTGTGTGTGTTGACAGTGTTTTAACAGATATCGAACGGAGGAGTGGATAATACCAAATGATACTCGCTTGACATAGCGTTGTCTGTCTGTCGCTGATAAAAGTTGGGAGCACAGATATTTAAATACGAACCTGGGATGTTTGTCTCTTCCTATCGGGATAACTGTCTGATTGGGATTTGCTGCTTGGAATCACATAAGAAAAAACAAATCCGAGGGGGCCTTCAGTTCCTCGTGAATTACAGCAGCTCCACTTCCAGAGACGCAACAGATCATACGCTAATCCCCATGCGCTGTCTATGCAAATCGCATGTCGCCAGGTTGATATCCATTATCCAGCTCGGCTCTGGCTGGACATGAAGCTGTCTTGTTGTTTACATCAACTCTGACTCAGAGGACTATCGGCTTTATGCAGCAGCACTGCGTGGGAGTGAAGGAGATACAGTGACAAAGCCATACAAGTACACTGGGCCTCAATCAGATGTACTGCATTCTTGTCCTCGAAGATGCAGCCGCTCATGTTGCACTGTTGCATTGATGAAAGCTCATAAAATGACTTGCGCTCTCATCTGCTAAAGACTCAACAAATTGCACTGTTGAACAGACTTCATCCTCACAGTGTTGTCAGTTCAAATATGTACATATGAGCTGGTGAGGTTTGAAAGGAACAAATCAACAAATAACACTCGGCGAGTTTCATTCTCAGCCCGTAGGGATATGAAAAAGACTTTTAAAAGAGAAATGAAATGGATCAAATGCAGATGTTCATTTCCGCTGAGGCGTTATGGCTCAGAACTTTCTTTTCTCATGTCAAACACAATTTATTTCCACTTTGATGTGTTTCACTCTCAGGAATGCAAGCTGGCCGTCTGTTACCTGTGCACTACTGTGTCTGTCTGTCTTTAAGAACATCTTTTTATTTTAGCACCGATTATGTTTTCACAAACTGTATGTCACAGTGTTGTTTTCGCTAGGAGTTTCTTACCCACTGTAATAATATGTGAGCACCCTGCTTTTATTTCCTAAATAAAATGCAGCAAATATTAAATTATTGCTGCTTCAATAATATGAATTAAAATTTTTTTTATCATATTTACTCAGTTGTTTTGATAGTGATATGTAGACATATGTGCAAGAGAACTTAGGTGTGGGCCTTGACAGTCACATTATCTAAAATGAGTCACCTGCTTAATGTTAAACATCTTTTCAGAAAAATGATTAAAAAAAAAAGAATAAATCAACGGAGAAATTGTTAAGACACAAAATGACCTTCTTTTCTATGGTCATCTCTGCTCGCAGACATAAGTCGCATAGAAAACCTGTTAGGTGAGTTAAAGAGAAAAGGGCATACAGTAGGTGGGGCACCACTACAAGATTGCTGAAAGAGGTCCCCCGCTCTCTATGCTCAAACCTTAAAAAAATTTAGACTAAGTGGTTTACTGTTGACAAAAAAGGGTTTGCATAACGTGCAACAGCAGGGACATAAATATGTGAAATATTTGATTTGGTTAAAAGCAGATATTTTTTAATATATGTTTTTTCCCCCATCTGAATACAATCAGATGCCTCTGAAGGACACCATTTAAATTTAGCATTTTCCTTCTTTTGTAGTTTGATTTTAAGTTACTGAGACAAAAATGCATTTATTTTTTCTTATTTCAAATTTTTGCCAAGAATGCTTTGTCCAAGTCTGCATATATTGTATGGCCGTTAAATAATAATTTAAAGGTTGGATATGGAACAGGAGCATGATATCAACATCTAGTTTGTCTATGTTGTAGTTACAATAGAAACATTCTTCCAGATGTTGGGTAGCCTTGTGTGCTGCCGATACGCCCAGTGCCTAGTCTGAACTGTGACCAGTGAGGATTGTATCATAGAAAACATAGAAACATAGAAAACATGGAGATCTCAGTTCACTTCTATGCCGACAATCCTAGTTTTATGCACCTCAACTATATACCTCCCTTCAGCCACTTTTCGAGTGCCTACATGAGGTTAAGCATTGGATGGCAGTCATTTTTTCTCCACTTAAATAGTTCTAAAGACTGTGGTGGTTTTGCATACACCATCTGGTAATGTTCTGGTATGCCCTGCAGAAGTAGCCAAGATCCCTTTTTCAATCATTCAGGTCATCACCAACTTGGGACCTAGGTTAGACTCAGCATTAAAATTGGACCAAGAGATTAATTCGATAGTCAGATCATGCTTCTTTCAATTAAGATGGACCTCTAAACTAGAATTAATCCTGTCCAAGAGACATCTTGAGTCTGTTGTCCACACCTCCATCACCTCCACTTTGACTATTCTAATCCCGTCATCAACTAGTACAAAAGGTGGCAGTGATGTTTCTTACTGGAGATATCACACAACACCTACTGTATTTTGAGTCATCTACACTGATTACCAGCTAAATTCCGGAATCAATTTATGATCCTTTCGTCTTTAAATCATCAAACTGTCCACATACTCCCTTTCCTTCTGAACTGATCGATCCATTTTAACCCCTCCTGTGTGCTACGGTCCGCCATTCAACTGCTTCCACAGGTCTCAAAGGCACGTTCAAAATTCCATGGCGAAAGAGCCTTTGCTATTATTGCAACGACACTATAGAAAGAGCTTTCCCTTGAGATTGAGCAATAGTCATTGGTAAATGTTTTTAAGACACTACTTTAGCTTGGCTTTTCACCAGCCCTAACATCCACTTATGACAGTTTCTTAGCTATGGGTGTCTTGTAATTCCCGGTGTATTATTTTTTGTATGTTTTTACCATTAATTTTATTATTTTTCATCTATGTATTTTAGTGTTTCTACCTTTTTTCTCCTAAATATGTGTATTCCTCCTATACAGCACTTTAGCTGACTTTAATTGTCATACGGAAATTGCTATGTAAATAAAACAGTATAGTAACTGATTTGCATTGGTGTGTACAACATAAAACTAATTGATGAACCACTCTAAATTCTGTTTCAGACTGCAGTCAATATCTGCCACGAATTGCAGTGATTCTGATCAACCAGGAAAAAGTCTGTCATAATGAATGTTTGGAGACTCTGAAGCAGCAACAACCTCAGTCTGCAAGAAACGGTTAAATAAGCAGCTTTATTAAAATGTTTCCGGAACGGGAAGGTGAGGTCGTGAGGAAGGAGAATCCGAGAGAGCAGGACTGCGGAGGACGATTAAGTAGTTAATACTTTGCAGATAAGAAGTCAGTTTCTGGGAGATGGAGTAGAGCTTAGTGTAAGATGAATTGAAACTCATCCCAGAGAAGTTAAGTAGACTACCAGTAGGCTGAAACCGGCGGGGAGTAGGCAGATTGTTTTGAGTATGATCTGAGTCTTTTCTTGTTGCAATTGGTGATAGTTGGAGGGTGGACAGATAGGATTTCGGCTGAGCTGAGTATTGTAGGTGAGTTTTACTGTAGGATCTGAGAAGGAGCAGAGTAGAGGTCAAGTAGAGAGTAGAAACATCAAGGATATTCAGACTTGAACTGAGGCTTAGAACCAGGAAGGAATTTCCAGAGTTGGAATCTACAGAGTATACAAGGGAGGTATTACTTTCTTCAGGTTAATAAAAGCAAACCTTCAAGGAAGGCTCATGCAAAGTAACTCAGGCAGCCTGTTACCACTATAGCTGAGGGAACCATCTGGTGACAGCTGCAGGAAGCCGCTCCTCTTTTATGAAGCGTCCTGATGAGGAACACCTGGCGCAGCTCATGCCAATCTCAACCTCCACAGAGATGAGAACAAACACAACCACCACCCCAGCACTCTGCCACTGAATCCTAACACTAACTACCATGGTAGGAGTTTCCCTATGCTTGCTTAGTAGCATATTTTTGCTGAAGTCATAGTTTAGACAAGTTACAATGGCTCAAAATATTCTACTTTTATGAAGGTGTTACTTAAAATAAGAGTCCATGTATAAAAAATATAGGACAAAACAAAAGCTATCCAATTTTTAAAAAATGATGAATAAAATTCGATAGAAATTGGTCTGTGAAGAACACTGAGGAAGATGTTAAACAAGTATTGGTTTATTTCTACAATCACCTGTCTGCTTCATATTAAATCTCCCAAAACCTTTATGGACTGTATTACAGCTTGGAGGTGGCAAAGTTGAACTTTTGGACAAAGAGTATTCTTAGCACAAGCACGTCATCAAAAAATAGACCTTATGAGACTTTAGACATGGCAGTGGCAGCTCATGCCATGGGGTTACTGTTTTTTAGATATATTTGTGGCTTTGTCAAGGTGGATGGAAGTATGAACAGTTCTAACTCTGTACATTTATTAGGTCCACTTCACAAACAAGTCGCTAAAAACACATTCTGACTATTCATGGAGTCTTAAGTACATGTTTTATTAGATATATATAATTTACTTGTGGCTAAATGTAATTACAATTCCGGTTTAAAATCATATCCATCCATCCATTTTCTGAACCGCTTAATCCTCAAGGGGTCACGGGGGGGCTGGTGCAAATCTCCAGCTGTCAACGGGCGAGAGGCGGGGTACACCCTGGACAGGTCGCCAGTCCATCACAGGGCCGCATAGACAGACAGGACAAACAACCATGCACACACACCTAAGGACAATTCTGAGTGAACCAAAATTCCTGTTTTTGGACTGTGTGATAGGCCCTGGGCCAGGATACAAACCCACAACCTTTTTGCTGCAAGGCAACAATGCTAACCACTGCGCCACCGTCCAATCATATGTAGACTTTCAATTTTTTTCTGTTATTGTTCTGCAGCCTATAAATAATGTTCTATTCTTAAGCAACCTCAGTAAGTGTTTAATCATTAATTACAATAAAAGTCTTGTATATTAAATTTGAAATCCAATCTACATATATTTGCCGAAATTAAAGTCTAGTTTATCTTATATTTATAACTGAAGCAAAAAATCTTTAGAAACGACCCATTTCGCAGATTTATATTTAAAAAAAGCATATACCTTTGTTTAGTAAAATAAGTTTTTTTTGTGCAAGATTGTCATGGCACAGCAAGGTAAGCAAACAACAAAACACACTTTGCCACCTGCATGACTGTAGTATCATGTTTTACAGTTGTGTCAAGGCTCTAGCCAGGCATATACAAAACTGTTCTTGCATGAAAAACGGTTTCTCTGAGCCACACAGTAACCTATGATACTGAACAGCAGCAAATTGCTTCACTGAACGGCAGCCCTTTCCTGAATTTACTGCAGGAGAAAAAAACTGTAATCAATTAGATCAGCAGGAAGTGAAAAATGGAAAAGAGACAAAGACAAAGCTTTTTACTTATGACATGCTTATAATATTGTGACATAGTAATATCAGATAACATTATAAATAGCAACCAAAGTGTACGAATAGCAGGGAAAACTTGCTCACTGATGTTACTTGAACAAAAGGGATTTTATGTGTGGTTGATTATTAAATTAATGTTTTGTTGTTTCAGTAAAGTTATGGACAATATTGGGACAGACGTTTTCTCAATTTTTGTCTATTTTAATATTTTCCTCTGCTGTAGTCTCAGCTAAATAAGATCATTTGTGTTACTTAAAAGATCTTGAAGTACAACAAAAACAGGTCATTAGAAGGGCTACAGTTTTGTGAACTATTTATCTCCTTATAAACTTATGTTTCTTTTCCGTCATATCTGAGTATATATATACTTTACCTAAAATAACCTGATTAAATATAAAAAGCTTGTTTTTTATTACCATTTCAACTATTGGTTGAAATCCAAGCAACCTGGCCCTATAGGAAAAAATATTTCCCCCTAATTCTAATCTAAGGTTGTGCCACCCTTTACAGCAACAGTTGTTATTAAGTATTTGATATAACTAGCTATGAGTCTTTTATGCCATTAAGGAGATATTAGACAACTCTTCTTGTAGTTTTATGATAGTCTTAATGTAGCCACACTGGTAATGATTCAAGAATAAATTGTGTCAAGGTTCCAGCAAGTCCAGACTTTTACCCGGCCATTTGGTATTAAATCGAGCCTGGTGCACTATAAAAATTAGGTGAGACAAAACAAAAAATCTGGAAGAGAGAAAATGCTTCGTAAACCACTCCTAACAAAACAAACTTTCAAGACCTTGTTATTACTGCTCCTTTTTTCTGCTGTTGTTTTCTAAATTGACTCCCAACTTTAGTAATACAGTTGTGTATTAAATGTAGGGCTGTCTAAGCCATATTAGACTGTACATAACAAAATGATAGCATTACAACTAAAAATGTCTCTTTACAATTGCAATTTTTTTTTTTATTTGGACCAGATACAGAGAGGAATTTAGGGTTTAGAAAACTCATTCTGTAATGATGACCTGCTTGCACAGACAATGATGATTAGAGGGCAGAAACACTAATGACTGACAACAAAACGACAGGGAACAAATGAAGTAGAAACAACAAGTCGGCAGAAGACCAATAACACAGAGGGGTATAAATACACAGGGAACGTAAACAGGGAGACAATCAAGGAAAATCATGGCAGCTGGGGACAATCAAGAATGCAGGAGCAGACAAAGAAGGGGGAAAACGAAACCTTCTAGCACTATGCTAACATCTAGCATTCAGAGAGAACAAATACAGTGAACATGTATAGCCATTTATGACAGTCTTGGAATCATTACCCCCTGTAAGTAGTAGAAAGTCATATGTTTTAATAATATTAATGTGTTTATCTATATATTTATTAAAATGATAACCTCATAGCAGGAAACAAGCTAAATCTTAATGTAAATTTCACTGTTCCTCTGCTACTGTGAAAGGCTAATGAGTTTCAGTATAACCTAGTGGCTTCAAAAGAAGTGTGGACCAATCCAGTTATAAAATGGGACTTGCGTTATATATAGCGTTAGGACTCGACAAAAAGTTAGAACCCCCTCTTTGGGACTATGTGTTGAAAATGAATAAATGCTACACACCCCAGGGTGTCTTTGTTATTGCCATGTTCTGAAGCTGTCAGGCCTTTGTCAGTCTTCAGAGTGCGACCTGTTATTAATCGTTAATGGATCAGCTCTTCAGCAGGAGTCATATCCTCCCACTGAATTATGATGATTGCCTAAAACTGGGCAGATCGATCAAACTGGCACCTCAATTATATGTTTGAAAAAAGTGATTTTACAACTTGATTGTGTTGTTCAACGTATAGGTCGTGAAGCAGTTGTAGCTGGAAATGTTTTATTTTGTAGAAAACTTCTGGTTTACTGTAAATGCAACTGATGTTTATTCCTTTGGAGATTAATTATTGGCATATTCTCAAATCCACGCTTTCCCAGTCCTCCTTTCCACAGCTCAGCTCTGCAGCTCAGCAATCAATCACTGGCAGCTCCTCTCCTTCCTCTACTGCTCGATGTTTATAGCGTGTGTGAGTCAGCCCACATTTTGAGGAATTAGGAACTCATATTATCTGGCCTGTCAACACACACAGAAAATGTTTACTTTGCTTTTGCTTCAACACCTTGAGAAAGTGGTCAACTCTATTAGAGCAGATCACTAAATCCTGCGTCTGCAGTTTGGAAGTTTTCTCTTGGAATTAAAATTAGTAATATTGAGAAATCTGCATGGTGATATCCATTGGGCTGTTTATTATCTGAAATGCATGGCCTAAAAAACAGCATTGGATGTCTGCTTTAAGTGAAAAGTGATGAAAAATGATGCAAGGATTTGGATTAGTTTGCCTGATTTCAGAGACCGTTGGGGATTTCTCTCGGGAGGTTGATGAGAAGCTATGCTAAAATATAATATAAAATCCCTCTAGTCTGACACCCATTTGCTTTGAAATAGCTGAATATGAATAAAAATCATTTGTAAGATTGCGTATCTTTCAGCCCTTTCCCACTTTTATTCCTTCCAAATGGTCAGCATTTTTCCTTGAAGTATGTAAAATCTGAATAAGAACGTCTTTCATGCTTTTGAGTCTGTACTTTCTTTCCAAAGGCATAGAGACAGAAAGAGTTTAAACCCGGTTAAACAGCAGACTTTCTCAAAAATTAACCGTCACATCTGCTTTTTTGCGTCGCAGTGTGTCTTTTGTGTGAGCCATAGTACGAACAGTTCTTAATCTCTTCGGTCAATGATAATTATGACAAAATTTCCCCTTGTGGGATTATTAAAAGATTATTCTATTCTCTTCTATTCTATTTTATTCTTTTTGGATATATTCTGAAATAATAAAGGAAAATGTAGTTATGCTTTCTATTAAGGGGGAAAAAAACAACCATTATTCTTCATATGTAGCAAAAATGGGACCTATCTGATCCAATAATCATAGTAGATCAAATATACTGTAGATTCCAGTTTTAACTGGAACTCTGGAAGTACTCTGGAAGTAAGGTTTCAGGTAATCAAACTAATAGTTTTTTTAATTAAAAAAATATCTGAATATTTGCCTTCATGTACTGTATTTCAGACAGGGATGGGCTAAGAGAGAAAAGGTAAATACATACAGCAAACGTTCTAAGATGTTGAAATCGTACCTCGGATGGCTTCATTGAGGAATAATAGTATCTATAAAAGTGCACAATTAAATTCTACACCAGCCTTATCAAACAAATCTTAATTTCAAAGGTAATCTAAGTAAATTACGAAATGCAGTTTTCAAACTATGATTGAGTCTTCAGAAAGAGCTATCCGAAGTAACCTGGAAATGTGATCTTCCCTCCTGCCAAATCAAATAATGTTAATTAGCAAGGGATCAAGAAATCACTGAAATAGATTTTAGAATGGCAGTGAAATCTGTTTTACAGATTAGTTTTCAAATAGACCATTTGTTGTTTATTCGCAGATACTTTCAACTTTATCCAGGGATTCCAGGTAAATAAATCAATTAAAGAACAGATTCCCAGACAGTTTGATGAACACACGTTGAAAAGTTTCTAAGACTTTGAGGTGCGAGTGTAGCCATTGTAGCTGGTTAGACGCTATGATGTGTGCCGAAAACCTGCGCCTGCCGCTGCTTTCCGCCTGTGGGCTTTTCTGACACTGAAGCGTAGTTTAGTGATCAGTAAACCATTTGGACCTGATTTCCGATCTAGTGATCGAATTGGGACATCCTTCATAATGAGTATGAATCATAACATGCTGAAATTAATGAACTCTTGCAGGGAGGGGTTGGGTAATGAAGTAAACATACTGTAAGGATACATGCACTCTCTTGAGGAATGTCACTCTTAAGGGTTCCTCTCTTGAGGAATGTCACTCTTAATTTTTAGTCCATAAGGCGATGTTAAAAATTGACAATTTATTCAGGTATTGATCTCTGTTTAATCTTTGGAAATATGTCTGGTTTGATTATTCAGCTACTTAGATATTTTTCAAATATATGATCTAGGATGGACATTTAAAGGTCCTGAAAGGGCAAAAGCTATGAAAGATATCTTTGATCTTAGACATGATTTTCCATTAACCAATGAAATAATTAGTAGATAAATGAAATGATCAGCCATGTTCTTTGTATATCTATCAGGACTACAAACAAAAAAACACATATGAAATGTAGCACCTCCAAAATACACTATCTTTGCATGAATCATTCTTTCAGTCTCTCTTAACTATCGGTTACTTTTAAAAGTGCCTTATGAAACACAACTCAAATGGGTTACGAATCTTGTTCACTGAGAAACCAAGTAATGCCTGTTCTTTAGAAATATGATTAGTCTCTCAGAGTTACATATGCATGGTGCACATGAACATTTTCTCTCACCTCCGTTGCTTGCATTAACGACAGAAAGAAATAAACAACAAAAACAAGCCAGTAAAAAAAGCTAGTCTCTTCTACCTTACAGGGAAAATTTATAATCATTATCTTGCCTACCTTGGCTTCCGACTGCCAAAGGGAAGGCTGTACTGATATTGTGTCCAGGAGAGAGCAGAACTGGTCTCTGCTAGTAGAAGCTAACCCTTAACAACTCAAGCTAGTAGAAGCTAATCATTAGTAACTCCACTACATGCCAGAATAAATTTAGGCTTGTGTTATTTGTGGACATGATGCGCATTGTTTTGCATTCTATTGAAAAAAGAGGTGAGGAATAAACTGTTCAAATGAGTCTTTGGAACACCACCAGTGAAGTAAGGTAAAATAGTTATTCGTTTGACATCAGCAAAGGTCGCATTGCTGTTGTTAGCATATGAAAAATAATAAATTATACACATAATCCTGCCGTTTCCTCCCAACTACCCCTCCAACAGACAGAAAATGACTTGTAAGTCTTTTGAGTTTAAAACGACTCACAAGACAGTCCTTTAAGCTAGAGACCAGAGTAAAAATATGTTTTTTTAAATGAGTCAATGAGTCCTTAAAAGCAAAGAGAGCAATGCTTTTATTACCACAACATTTCAGCCTGATGTGTTGAAATTCACTTCACATAGCTACAGTACTTCTTCAACTGCTTCTTAACAAAAATAGTGATTCAACCAATCACCAAGCATTTAGACGTAAAATCTGAAGAAAGGGCATTTAAATTACTTAAAATATGGTATGATTTTGGTCTGAGTATTTCAGAAAATGTTGATGTTTTGATATTTTTATATACTACCATCTGGAGTTTATAGAGAACAGTCCAAAAGAGAGAGAAGTGAGTGGTGTGGATCTCAAAGGTCGGATGAGAATAGGCAAAGTGGTATATGATAACAAAAAGAACCAGTAGCTCTGATAAACACTTGTAAAGATCAAAGCATGCAGAGTACCATCTCTGAAAACACAAGATGCAAAACTTTCAAGCAAATGTGCTACACTAGCAGGAGAACATAATGGGTGACCTTCCTGCCAGTGAGAACAGTGAACTGAGTGTACAATTCACACAGACCCCTCAAAACTACCACCTTGGATGTGGTCCCACAAGTTTTGATTTCGGTTTTGCAATTGTGATGCTATGATGTCAATATGGACCAAAATCAAAGAGGAATGTTTCCACCACCTAAAACAATGGCAGGAAAAATTAAGGCAGTTCTGAAGGCAAAAAGTGTCCCAGGATAATACTGCTAAGGCACGAAATGTCTGGAAGAGTACGTTATCAAAGTATAGCATTGCGATTTGAAATTATTTGTTGTGCTGCCTGTTAATATATAGGCTCTGAGTAAAAATAAGGCAATCCAATTTAATGTGTGAGCTTTGATTTGAAAGAAATCCTGAGTAAAGATCTGCCAGTGCGGCTCTGAAGGGCACGCCAAGGACAGAGAAGCAGGCGCCAGCGGTAAGGGCGATCCTCAAACAAGCAGCTTCACCAGTGAGGGGATTAAGCCTCAGGCTCTAAGAATAAGAGTGAGGATTGAACTGCGCATCAATGTTAAAAATACAGCGAGGCACCTTTATTTTTTGTTCGTTCCTAAAGCCTCAAAGTAGACTGGGTATATGCAGGAGGGAAAAACAAAGTCTGTTTGTGATGAAGCTGTTTGCATGCAACCTGCCCTCCTTCCACTGAGGTGCAAATATTTGGATCAAGATGGTGGGGGTAGTCCTCCTCCCTCTTCGCAGCATTGTATGAAATACTTGAGGGTTTCCATTGAACTCACGGTTGTTTGCAGCACATAACTGAAAGCAAGAGCATCCCATAAGCAGGAGTGTAAAATCATCACATACAAGAGTAGGTAGGAACGCAGGGGGAAACCATTCCATTCCCTTTGAACAGAATATCTGTAAAGATGGTGGATATTGAATCAGCTTTTTTTTTAAAGAAACAAATCTCAACGTAAAAACAGATTAACACCAGCCTCTCATATTTTTCTCCCATTGTTTCAGCCTCACACAGAGGAACCATGAAACAGCGTAATGTTCTAGGGAAAACTGAATGAACAGCTTGCCCTGGGAGACTTATAATATCATGGATCCTGAGGGCCTGCTCTCTGTGATGAGCTCCGAGAGAAGGCTTGACAAGAGAAAATGATGTGTCGTTCTCTGCTGGGATTACAGTCCAGGTCCCCGCACAGATGATCGCAGCGCAGATATGAAGTGCACACAAACCACGGGTTCTTTTAGCTTCTCTAGAGTCCACAAAGAAAGAGAAGCTCCTAAAGCAAAGGAAATGAGTGACAGCGAGAGGCGAAAGCTGCTGTTGAGAGACCCTCAAGTACTACGAGTGCATGTGTGTGCTCCATCACTGTCTTTACACATAAAAAAACACTTCAAACTCAAAGCTTTACAGATTCAATACAAACTTGGAATAAAGTACAGCAAATTAGTTCCTAAGTTGGATTTCTTTCATTTGTATGAATATTTCACTGGAGATTAAAGTTTTTCTTGTCGGAAACATTGGAGTTGAAGATATCTAATGCTGTAATGATACACACTCCTTAATCATCACTGCATTTGTAGCTGTAAAAATCTTACATTCAGGGAGTTTAGGGCAAAAAGCCTTCTTGGGTGTTATTCAAATTCTTAACTGGATTTAGCTCTGGACGTTGACTGGTTTTTTTTAACAAATAACTTTGCTCTGGTCTACACCACTCAATTGAAGATCTGGTTGTACATTTGGGTCAAAGCTCCCTCTCTGAACCAGCTGTCAGCTCTTGGATCGCCCTCTTTTTCTCTCCAGTACTACTAACTTCCGGCTCCTAGCGGGTCTGACCTGCTCTCCACTCCGGTCTCTAATGCCTCTCAGCGGCTGCAACCATCCTTAGAAGCCAAGACTGGCTCGCCATGGACAGTGCTCTCTTGTGTTCAGCTATGGAGGCAGAATTTAAAAGACTGAATGTCTTATTTAAAGATGAGCCCTGCTCACTGGAGATTTTTTTTTATTACAATGAGTTCCTACAGAGAAGGCGACAAACCACTGTTCCTATCGCCTCAGAGTGTCTCCAGGGGGCCAAAATCAATAACTACTGTCTCATTCATTGGTTTCATTGGTCAATTAGATGTGTCCTAGAAGACACATCTCCACAAGCCACAAGAGTCAGACCTGCCAGCCTCCAAGCCACAAGATTCTGGCCTTCTGTCCTCCAAGCCTTAAGCCTAGTTTATGCTTCTGTGTTTGATGGAGACGGATTGACGCATTGCCATTATCCGTCAACGAAAGGGCTCTCCATCACCTACGCAAGGATGCACGAAGTAGAGGCCCAAATTTTAACTATCTGTCGACGGAGAGTGTATGTATCTGATAGGTCAGTTTCAGTAACAGCCATAGATCACTTCACCAGAACGGGGCTCTATAGTCGCTGTAAACAGTAGTTAATGCAGGGTTTGGCCACTACATGCTTTATATTGACAGGATAATTTATATAATCAGTCCTTTGACGATTTTGAACACAAGGAGGTGTAGGAAAACAACAAAAAATGACTGCTGTGTTTTGTTTCCATGTGTTTTTAGAGTAGCCTAGTCTATTCTATAATCCGCAGTTCTAGTAAAAAGCTTTACAGCTTACTCAAAACTTACTTTCTGTCGTTCATTACTCCTTGAGGAAGAAATGCGTTCAAAAGCCTAGAAAAAAACTGAAACGGTGATGTGATAGTAGGTAGAGACGCCATGAAAACTTAGCATCCCCTGCTGTCCTGGTTGAGCAACACTGAAAAAACAATAGAGAATATAGTGGAAGAACGGAGTACTATAAACAGAAAACGTCTCCGTTAATACGTCTACGTGCAAATTTGCAGTCGGAGAAGCATAAACTAGGCTTCAAGGCCCTCGAAGTTTCTTCAGCACCAGCCTCCCTGTCACCTGTCTCCTCATCGTCGACCACCTCGTCACCAGTTCCTCGTCGTCAGCCTCCACATCACCTGTTTCCTTGTCACCGACCTCCACGTCACGTTACCTCGTTGCCGGCCTCCCCGCCACAAATTTCCTCGTCACCTGTTACCTTGATGTCAGTTCCAAGATGGAACTTTTTGGACTTGTTTTTAATGAATTCCCCAATGACACCTCAGAGACCTTGGAAAGTGGACATATTGGAGGAAAAGAGGACGGTTTGTCACCCTAGCATTTAGCAATGTAAAACTGTAAGTTTTACTAGGACATAGGGTTCAACAAAGCCATCTGTAAAATAAAATATAAAACCCAGTAACAACCATGAAACATGTTTATCACAGCAGCTTTTTGTTCCCCTTCAAGACCAATATAAATGCATTACACCAACAGACAATTCAAGAAGCTAAAAGTTAGCAACTGCATGTACATGTATGACTTGAGTCATACATGTACATGTTTTGACATCTGTACAAGAAGTCCACAAAGCATAGAGTGTACCCCGTCTCTTGCCCAATGACTGCTGCTGAGAGGCATCAATCACCCCATCCATCAACCTGAAAGGACAACCTTGTATAGATAATGGTGAATTGATGTAATCAGCCCTCTGACTAGTTCTGTTGCTTATCAACATAACTATAAGCAAAAGTAAAAAAAAGTAACACAAAAATAAAACATAATAATTTCAAACTGCAGATACTTCAAACTGAGACACACTGAAGAAATTAAAATCTATTATTTTAGTTAGCAGAAAATCATACAGAGTTTTTTAAAAATAAATCACAAAGCACCAAAATTGCACACTGTTAACACAGTTAAAGAGGAAATTATTCAAGAGCAAATAGTGTGAAAGTTAGCTTTTGAATGAGAAAACCATTTTTGGCCATTTTTTATTTTATTTAGTTAAATTTTAGTAAATTGTTCAACAACCAAGGGAAAGATTTACTTTACAAGCAATTTAGCACCTGCTTGTAGAAAAAGCACTTGTGGGAGAGTCATTCTACAAGAACAGTTCCAGGCTTGGGCCTAACTACAATCACGGGTGCAACCAGCTCATTTCAGTAATGACCAAAGGAGTCTCTCAGGAGCGGTACAGATTAGTGCAGCGTCGAAAGCAAAAAGACCTGTTCATTTTCCGTATTTTCCAAAAAAACACTTTTTTGTTATAGATGCCAAGCAGGCCATTGAAAGCAATGTTTCTATTCGTAAGAAAGACAAAACTTTACTTGCCTGTAATTGCACCTACTGTATCAATCGTATGCTAATGGAGTCCATCAACTACAGAAATAGGTTTTAAAGAGATGCTCAATAAAGTCAAGCTCTTCCTGTATCTATGTGTGCATTAAATATTTACAAATATAGCAGTCAATAAATGAATATATAAATTATTTTAAATCTAAAACCTGGTTGTTCAGTTGTTACAATTTAATTGTTGAAATATGTTAAATAGCTCACAAACCTAAGCAGAGTAAAATCTTATTCAGTCTCATTTTAGTTATCTGTTGCTACAGTGAAGAAGTCAATTAGAGTCATGAATAACTCCAGCAGATGTACACAGAGTAAATGAGAAATAAAAATGAAGCGCCACAGCTGCTTATTTTCTTACTCATAGACTTCTGTCAATATAACAAGCCCTAAAGTTCATCCCCATAAGCTTCACATAGTTCTTAACTGAAAACGTGGTGGGTGGGATCATGAAGGGTCTCCTAGAATAAATAGGAGAGTTTCAGCAACTGTGGCTACTGACCCAAAAGTGGAGAAACGAGCAGCTGATTATCAGCATCAAAGTTTTAGCAAGTCCAGAATTAGGTTAGTTTTCATATGAGAATAGAACATAGTAAAATAGGAAAGTAATATCCTTTATAGTTTTTCAGTGGGGGAATGTAGGTGGTACAGCAGCAACGTGCAAGTGGAAGCAAGTGAAAATACATTAAAAAACAATAATTGTAAAAATTGGACTTTATTGTGAAGGTGAAATATACGAAGTAAAGAAACATTTTGCAAATACAAAAATTAAATTTGTGCAAAAACCTTCAAACTATTTACAAGAACATGGAAAGCTGTGCAAAATGTCAGGAATGTAAAGAAAGGATATTTGTCCGTTGCAGATATGTTATAGTCTTATAGCCGCATGTGGCACATACAATAGGCATAGAGACTATCAACAATAAAACTATTGGCAGAAATCCTAAAATAATCCTCACTTAAACTATATATTGTACCAGGATTTACTTATTTACTTCTTTTGTTCTCTTGCTTTTCTATTGCTATTGTTTCCATGCTGTACACTGCATAAACATCCATCAATCCATTTATCCAATCATTCATGGTATGTACAGTATCCGAGTATCTTTGAAAGATCGTGAGATTGCAAGAAATGTTGGCTGTAAGCCTCAGATGGTTAGTTGGAATGTGATTTACTACATCTTATTCAGCAAAAAAATATATAGAGCCATTCTCCACACTCAAAGTCTAAAGTATTTAGACTGATGAACCCTGTATTGAGCAAAGATTCTTTTAAACACACCTTTTTATTCTTTCACAAATACACAAAAAAGATTTTCAAAGCATTTCTGACATTTGAACCCGACAAACAAATGTTAAAAAGACTTTTGAAGAATGCGTAGAACCATACAGACACAATTTTTTATTTTTCTTTGGGTGGTATAAACAGGGTAAATCAAATGAGGCAAGCATCTGAAAATGAATGTTTGGAGGCTTATCCCAATGATTTAATGTAATAAAGGAAAAAAAGGCAGTTTCAAGCAAAATTTGCCATTATTGTAAATATTTGTAAAGGATTGTGGGCTGCATAGTTGTTGATAGCACTGCTGCCTTGCAGGAAGAAGGCCCTAGGTTTTCATCCTGACCTGCGGTCTTTCTGTAGAAGTGTGCATTGGTGTGGGTTACTCCAGCGCTCCACCACACTTCCAAAATATCACTATTGGGTTAATTGGTATGTGTGAATTGTCCTTAAGTGTGAGTAAATGTGTGCATGGTTGTGTGTCCTCTGTGTCTTTGTTGCCCTGTGATAGACTGGCGACCTAAAGAACAAAACTTAAACCAAGCAGAGCTGCATTTTTGACCTAGTTGTTATGTTTTATTAAGTCACAATTCTTGCTGCAGTAGTATGATGATGCGGTACAACCCAGCCCACCCAGTTAGAGTCCAGCTAGCAGTGGAAATGCTCTCCTGAATACATCGGAACCGACCGACTAAGCTGCACAGTGGAAACTAGGCTCTAGACACCAACTTGTATGTTCAGCAATGCAGTAGAATTGTAGTTTCATTAGGACATTTTTAGTGTTCACTTTTGATATCTGTACTGCATAATGTCTGTTAAAGAGCTTGATGGGGAGATATACAGGGAAACCAAAGAATCCCCCCTTGAGCAAGCACTTAATGAAAGATTTGAACTCAAGTCATGTTTGAGAATCCAGCTCTTGGTGGGCGTCTGTCTGTCAACGGGGTAAAATGAGAGGAAAAAAGAAGTTGTAAAGATGTTGTTGGTTTTCAGTCTGAGGATTTCACATTTTGCCATAAATACAGGGAATGTGTTCGTACATAAGCCAATTACACATCCATGACAGATTAGCAAACATTTGTATCACACAGAAGCTCATGTTTAAAGGCTGTATTTGGAGTCAGTCATCTTCTATTAAGGCCCAGTTTAGGATGAGCAAGAGCTAAAAACAGAGAGAAAAAAGTTTTTGCTTGGCATTATTGGCATATACAAATCTCCCAACTTGTAAATTGGGCGACATGGGAAAACCCTTGGCAATACATTAGAAGGATGTTCAAAGCCAAAGCATCCCATCGATTTGACCCGTGTGGGCCTTGCAAGGATGAGCCATTAGTATATTCTCAGATGCTGTTTTCAGATTTGTTTGTGTAAACGAGGTCCCATGATGATAGTGTGGTAAACAGATCCAGGAATTTACAGCTATCAATCTTCTAGACAGCATAGAAGCAATAACCTGTCCTTGGGCATTTAGACTACTCTTTATGCTTTTTTGAACTTTTGCTGTATTTTTGATGTCCTGATACAAGGTCTGAAATATGTTCATTTAGTGTAAATATAAAAAAAACATGATTTTATGTAAAGTCTTCTTGGAATACCTGAAAATAATATGTGGCATTTCGTTTCTGAAGAGTAGAAATTAGAGCTGAATAACACAGAATTCACTAGAAAAATGACAGAATTAACCATAAATATTTAATAGGTCAGAAGCCTGGTTTGATTCAATGAGCTTTGAGGCTTTTAAGTTTTGAGTTTAGCGAATTTTATTTCTGAATTAGTAACCCTTCGGAACATTACTCTAATTTCTTAAGAGCTCTGAAAATAACTCTAGCTGTAGCATTTCAGTATATATATTGCTGCATAAGTTGGATAATTACATTTATTTACTCTTGGAAAAAATTCTGATAAAAAGCTAAGAAAGAGGAGCAGAGAGAAAGATGCCTAAAAAAAATCCATAAAGTTTAAAATATGAGTAAATGTCATAAATTGCAACATTCCATGAATATACTAATACCATACTGAGTTTATTTGTAAAGCACTCTTAAAAAACAGTATGACAGTTGATCAAGGTGCCACACAGAAACATACAATTAAAAAAAAATACATAAAAAGATACAAGTAATGAAGATAAAATCATATAAAATAAGTAAAACTAGTTCAAAAGGAAAGTTAACAAGAAGGAAACCATAAAGAGGAAAGGTAGTTTTTTTTTTATTTGAGACTTTAAAATACTGACAAATAAGGACTGTCTTATTAAAAGGGGAATCAGGTTCACCATTACATTTATACCAGATTTTTGGAGGGAAAAGTAATTGATGGTTAACTAACCAAAGAGATCGAGGGGTAGGTATAGAGAAAGCTAGTCTGACAAATATGCAGGCGCCAACACATTGAGTGACTTTGTAAACAAAAAGCAGAATCTGAAATTTGATTTGATACCGTACAGGAAGCCAATGCAAATTTGCCAGGATTGGGGTAATATGCTGTATCCGTCTAGTACAGGTCAGAAATCAGTGCAGTTAAACATATTTCCCTCCTTAAAATTATTCTTCAGCAATTGCTTTTTTCACACTTTTTAGATAATCACATTTTTTAGATTAAACTGAGATAACCTGATTTTGTAAATTCTAAATGCAGTTAAGTGATAATTTTATTTATGAAGTGCACACGAGACTAAGCTTTGTACAGATTGTAAGACATTTTAACTCAGAATTTTACAGTAAAAATAGGGATTTATGTTTTCACCAGTAACAGCAAGAAATCGAGGTCCTAAAGCCTATTTTCTCAGAATGTTGGGGATCATCAAGTTTTTTTGGGGCAAATATGAGATTGTGTTTATATGAATTGTGATTCAACAATAAGATCACTTTCCTTAACTGAAACAACGAAGAGGTGCTGTGCTTTATACCCCCATGGAAGAGTAGACAATACACTATTGAAGTTTTTTTTTGACAGGGTGGCCACCCCTGGGAAGGTTTACCACTGTTTCTTGCTTTCCTTGGTTGACAGTGGTTCTTCCTGTGGCTTCTTGGAGTCACAAAACATAAAAATAGTGTAACATTTTTCAGACTAATAAGATATGATGTGAATGTATTTTGTTTTGGCCCTTTTTGTTATATTTTGGATATCTTTTAATCTTCACTTGTTTAAGTTCTGTTCAGGGATTTCAGTATTTTGTCATTGTTGTAGCAGAAATCTTCCTAGCTACTCCACCACTCAGCTTTTTTAAGAAGGGCTTAATAACAATTCACTTAGGATCTAACAAGGGGTTATAACTGTTTTACATGAGCCATATTGGTTGGCTTAGCTTAGTTATGTTAATAAAATATCAGTTAAATAGGGACAAATACTGTTTCACAGCTCTGTACTGAACTCATTACATAAATGGCTCTGTTAGATTTTAGTATGTTTCAAAGTCTAGACCCATTGCTCAAAAAAAAAAAGAAAAAGATTTGCTCTTAATTTAAACTAGCAACATGTATTTTTTCCCTACAAAACACACGAAACTTGAATTTAATAATTTTTACATAAAATCTATGTATTTAGGTGGTTAAATAAAACTATGAGAACGTTTTGAGTAAACCAAGTAGAACAGCCCATCAGAAAATGTAGGCCCGTTTAATTTCACTCACTGTAGAAAACCTGTTTATTTGTATGCATCTCTCCACGCTCTGCTAGATTTTAAAACTGAAGGCAGGATAACAAGGTGAAGTGACACCAACTGGATTGCGATGTGGTACCTAACAAACCTGTGAAAAACACAAGTCAAGAGATTACATTTTAATTTCCATTTTGTTCTCATTACACTTACTTGGTGTGTCTTTGATATGCAGACAAACTTGTTATAGACACAGCTTCAGATGTTTGTCTAAGTCATTTCCAAGCCAATTTTCAAAAACAGTTGGCATCCATCAGCTTTCTAACAATGTTCTTTGGCATTGCAAAGTAATTTACAACTTTATAGGAGCTGAAAGAAAAACGACAAGTATTGTTGTTTCATTCTGTTCTCAGACTGAGCATCTGGACCTTCTTTAGGCATCCAAAAACAAACATTTTGACTGTTCCAGTGTTTCTGCAGGTTTCACAGAGCCAATTTAGATTATCTTTGTGCCGTTCTGGTTGAAAATTATGAGTCATGTGACATACAGTGTCTTGCTAAAGTATTCATGCTGGATTCATTTTTTTTTTTTTTACATTTTATTACATTACAACCACACACTTGAGAGTATTATATCAAGACTCTAAGCAATAACTAAATAGTGCACAAATGCGAAGTAGGAAGAAAATTATTCATGGCTTTCAAAATATTCTTGTAACAAAAACCTAAAAGTTGTTGTATGCATATGGATTTAACCCTTTTAACATTGATGTCCTTGAATAAAATCCAGTGCTATCATCTTTCTAACAAGAGGTCATGGAAATAGGTACACAACCATGAGAAGTTAATTTTTTAGAAAAGAAATATAAAAACCCCTTTATAAAAAAGTAAGAAAAACACGCAGACCTCAGATTTAAAGCATGTAAAGACTGCTTTTGCAATTAAGGAGTGAAATGTAACTCTGACACAGAACTGTTTAGAAGGTACAGGAAAGGTTGTCATTTGGTGAGCAGATGAAAGACCATAAATACAGTGCAATCCTAGAAGACAACCTGTTAGAGGTCAGAAAAGAATTCATACTTGGGCAGAAGATGATCTTCCAGTAAGGACAGCAACAATCCTGAACAAACAATCAGAGCTACAATAGTATGGTTTCGATCAAAAAATACTTATGTGTTGGTTCGGAATTGTCTATTTGATTAAAATCCAACCATAAATGCAGTTGTGACTCTGTTGCAAGACATTAAAATTGATGTTCACAGATCTCTATCCAATATGACTGAACTTAAAGGGAAAGTTGTTTTTTATTTATTTTTTATTTGGACCTCATATTTAGCAAATATTATCTTCATTTACTCACCCAAACAGGTTTGGAGCCACTTCGAACCGTTCATAAAGAGTTTATATTGAGTTGTGATCAGAGTATATCCATTTAATGGGAGTCAATAAAGCAGGAGTTCACCCCCTGTAATAAGGCTTTATCAGCCTCAAAACTTCTTCATTTAACCATGTTTTGGTAATAATAGTTAGCGATATTCCCCCTTATATAATATAATATAAGGGGAATATCACTAACTATTAAAACTAACTATTAGAAATATTAGATATTTCCGAGGTGCTAAGGTATTAGCATCTGAGGTTTTTACAGGCTTTTAATGTAACCGATTCCAATTTACACTACCTTGGGATGTCATGACGTCACACCCGCCGCCATTACAGCTGTAGTCTGCGTAGGTTATAGAAAGAGAGTCTGTAGAAGCTGAACTTAGTCCAATTGGTCATTTGGTTAGTGCAATTTGGAAACACACAAACATGAACCATGTTGATTTTTGCAGATCCAAGTTCTGTCTAACTGACCCCCGTAGAGCACAGAAAGAAAGTCCTGATCAGACTAAAGCGGGGATGTAGCATGGCAGTGACGTCATTGTAATCGCTCGATAGTGTTGTTATTTTATTGCCTCTAATGGAACAGAACTAATAAGCAATCCCGAGACGTTCTGAACTCCGACAGGAGTAGTGCTAATGATTAATAACAAAACATGGTTAAATGAAGGAGTTTTGGGGCAGATAATTCCTTATACAGGTGGCAAACTCATGCCCCTATTGACTCCCATTGTATGGATATACGCTGATCGCGACTCAATATAAACTCCTCCTGGATGGTTCCAAGTAGCTCCAAACTTGTCTGACTGAGTAAATAAACATAAAATTAGATAAAAATAAGGTTGAAACAATATGGTTGAAAAAAAATATTTAAGCTATGTTGTAAAGAAGAATATGCACCATGCCATGGGAGACATACCCAAAAATCAGTGGTGCACCGTCAAGACCTGCAAAGCCTTCTCTGCAGGCCTAAACATATTCAGAAAAGTACATTTAATTATTTTCTGAAGATATTTTTAAATACATTTCTTCTACTTTGCCTTTTCTTTTAATCTAATTTCATATCCACTTGGTTGTGATGCCTATTATTATATAGTTTTATCCAATCATATTTCAGCTAGCTTGTGTTGTCAGGTTGTATGAAATCTGCCTAGGCTTTCAGAATCCACAGAGCAAGCTTCTGTGCGCTGTAAGTAAACTAACCCAGTCAATTGGGATAACCAATCCGCTCTCAAGTTTGTGACAGCAAGGCCTGCCAGAGGGCGTCACACTGAAGTTGACGTGTACTGTACGTGTCCTCTGATTCGATAAGCAACCATGAGAGTCTGCAAGGCGATATTTTACAAAATACCTGAACCAAACCCGAAGATTCGCTAGCTCGGTTACCTTCCTGTGTATATTTTAGGCTACGATGGCTGAAGGAGAAAAACGGATAGATTTGGTAGGAGATATACTTGCTGAGCCATTTTCAAGGCAGTCTTTTTAAAAAAAAGTCAAGCAGACAGGATTTATCATGGACCTGGACATATAAACTACTCAACAGCGCCATTGAGTTCTTGAGAAAAGAGAGAAGGATGGATATTATTTTAAAATAAGCAGGTAATGTGGAGAAGATCCATGTTGGTGAGTTCAAGTATTTTATTTGTATTTTTAAGATGTTTGTTGCCCTGCGATACACTGACGATCCTACCAGGATGTACCCTTCCTCCTGCCTGATTATTGTCGGATTAAATTCTTGGTTTTGTCATCGCCTCGTTATTGTCTTATATAAAATGGCACCAATACGCATTTTGTTGGACAAACCAGTTTAAGCTCTCATACTTTGATTTAAAATAATTAGTCAACATAGGTTTAATAACTAAACAAAAAAAAACACCTTTTATTTTTGCGATTTGACATTATCTGTGATCTTAGTTTCCTACTCTTGGTTGTGAATGCAAGTTTTTTAATTTAAAATGCTCCAGAAATGGAATGCAACTTGGCAAGCCTGTTATGTATGTGTGATTCTGTTTGGATTCTCGAGCCGTAGTGTCATATTGACGGTATTATGAGGTGTATTAATTTAGATTGGATGTAGGATGTCACTGATGTCACTGGTCTAGGCGGGAGACGCACAGCCCGCCCCAGGCAAAAATACACACACCTTTAATCATAGCAAATGGAGGTTGTACAGTATTAACTGCTGAATTGAAATGCAAGCCACACCTTTCAGAGCTTTATTTGTAAAAGAGGTGGACATTTATTTTTCATTTTATTTCTCATTTATAGAATATACTATCCAGTAAAATTGTTTCTTTTCTTGTATAGAAACAAATAACAAATGAATAAGTCAGAGCTTTTTTAGGGGCCATATGCTGCAAGTCTTTCTTGACATTTGTTCTAGATTTTACTCATTAGTTTGGTGTGTGTGTGTGTGTGTGTGCATGTGTGTGTGTTTTTACCTGAAGTCGGGTAATGCATCAAAAAGGCCGGAACCTACAGTGAAAACAGAAAAAGTCACTTGGATATAGTCTTAAATACAGCTCAACCTATTAGCAATGCAAATGAGGCCACAAGTGATGTCTAAGGGAAAAACCTTCACTTGAATTAACACTCCTGCTCCCATTCGCCCACCTACTCCTCTGTGAATTTCCATAAAAAGAGCACTTGTACAGATATCTAACCCCATGAGAGGGGTTGCTGGTACAATGGCACACCTCTGAATCCTGTAGGTCTTGATCTTCAGCAACTTCATCAGCAAAGAGATTTCCATGAAAGGATACAAACTTCATAGTTAAGTTTCTAAAACTATTAAACCCAGTTTTTAAAAAAAGTTCCTCGTGAATTCAAGAGAAAAATCCTTGCCAGCGAGACAACACTTGCAGAGTTTAATAAAAATGGATGCAAGCTCCTGAAAGGGACAAGGTGCTACTTGCTGTGCTGTGACACGCCATCTTTTAGGAAAGGAATATTTTTAAAGGCTCACCTTGGCTTCTGAGTAAGATAACAAAAAAGTCGTTTTCTCCACATTCTCAACATTATGATTGCTTGTTTCCATTTTTCCCCTTTCGTAAGGTGACTCATCTCCCTGCTTTATTGCCCAAACCTAATCACTCTGTGACCTGATAAAAAGCTGTAATTAGAAACGGGAAAAATAACACTGCTGCTCGGGGTGTGTTTGCTGATGGTTCTTTTTAGAAGGAAACATTTTCTTTTTCTTTTTTTCCCTCTGTGACTGGATTGTCTGAATACTTGATTTAAGATGGGTTTTGGTTCTGAGGAACTTAACAAGGTAAGAATGATTAAAAAAAAAAATTGGCTGAAGTTAATTTTATGAATGTTAGTTTTGTGGTATATTTGTGCCTGAAAACCTACAGCAGCAGAAGGCCATAGTGCCAGTTAAAAATGATAAACATGGTCTGGTCCACTGAGTTTCAATTTCAGCTGCAGCTATCTTTTCATGTATTCCTTCCCTTTAACAGTCCACGCTGGTGGTGTTGATAAGTGGTGTGGAGGATAATGTCTTGGCACACCTTTTGCCCCCTTCATACCAAATGAGTTTGTTTAAACACCACAGCCTACCTGCATGTTGTTGCTGACCATGTCCATCTCTTTATGACTACGGCATACCTGTCTTCTGATGGCTACTTTCTGCAGGATGGAGTAGCTCATATCACCTCAAACAAATTTTCTTGAACATGCATGTACATTCACTATACTCCAAAGGCCTCCACAGTCACCAGATGGTCCACTAAGTAGCACTTTCCTCACATTTCAGAATTATACACTACTTTTGGTTTGTCTGTTATGTAAAATCCCAAATTAATGCAATTACATTTGTGAGTGAAACATGACACATTTTCAATAAGTACAAGAGTTATGAATCATTCGTGAGGCTCTATAATTAACAAAATACCCGTCTATTTGATAGTCATGGGTTGATATCATCCTTTGAAAGCTACCATTGAATAAAGAGCCAATACATATTATATATATATATATATATATATATATATAGAGAGAGAGAGAGAGAGAGAGAGAGAGAGAGAGAGAGAGAGAGAGAGAGAGAGAGAGATATTTATAATACTTGTTAACCAAAACATTTTTCACATTGTGGAAAAACAAACTCGCACATTAAAACAAAACTGAAATTATTTGGAGTTATTGAAACCAAAGAACACTCAATGTAGTTGCTGGTTTTCCTTTTCAACGCATAAAAACGTTTCAAAGTTCAAAAGTACTCACAGAGTTACATTTCAAAGTATGACTTGTGTCTACTATATCTACACCATCTTTCAGATTAGAAAAATTTACATACATTTCATTAGTATTTGGTAGTATTGCTTTTTAATCTGGAAGTGTTTGGTTAAATATTTTGAGTATCTTCAAAAAAGCTTCCTTGTTGGAATTCTGCCCACTGCGATTGGTAGAACTGGTGTAATTCAGTCAAGTCTGTCGGCCACCTTGCTTACACCTTTTCATATCTGCCCACCAATTTTATTCGAAACTGAAATCACTTTTGTGGCTATAACTCGGAGAGTGGCTATAAAGTCATTTCAAAAGAGTTTACCCTGAATCTAGAGTTGGTTACCCTGAATCTAGTTTAACTCCTATAACTCTGAGAGTGGCTATAAAGTGATTTCAAAAGAGTTTACCCTGAATCTAGAGTTGGTTACCCTGAATCTAGTTTAAAACTGATTTGTTTAATAACTATATGCTTTTAGAGTGTATCTGTGCAAATCACTGCCAATCTCTAGGGAAGACTGAGCCCAGGCAACCTAAAGAGGAAGCTCATTTCAGCTACATGTATCCAAGGTCTTGCTCTTTAAGTCATGACCCAAATCACATGACACTAAGTGAAAGCTAGAATTTTAACAGACCTTTAGATTGAGAGCTTTTCATTTTAACTTTTTTTCTTTAGCATCACACAAATGTTGCCATTACTGCAGACCAGCATTTATTCCATCTATTTGTCTCCCACCATGATACTTCTGATCCACTTGAAACAGAGACGGATTCTTTACCCTTAGCACTAGAACTACCAGAGAGCAGCCATTTGGCTTTTCTACCTATAAAGCCCACAGGTAAGCCGAAAGGCTGGATGGCCCCCTGTGAACCTTCCTTTTGTTATGTAAACGGGGCAATCACTG